>SZWC01005988.1:45624-91491 GCA_023375785.1 Penium margaritaceum | reverse complement strand
GAGGAGGACAGCAGAGCACACGCTGTGGTCCAGCACAGCAACCTCTGTCCTTTGGTGCCATGCGAAAGCAAAACACATCATGTGCGGTAAAGGGCCACATGAGTGTGCACTTACATGCCATGAAATGCCATTGGGATGAATGCATGGCATGTGCAACGGGCAGCACTTTCTACAACCCAAACATGGCCAACCATGCCGATGCACCACATACCTTCGGGGAAACGTCGGAGGGAGCATGTTGTTGTTCGCTGCGGTTGTCACCGATGTTGCTGGCAGCACCACTGGCCCCCAAAGCATCTGCCTGTAAACCAGGGTCTTGCTGCTGCTGCTGCTGCTGCTGCTGCTGCTGCTGCTGCTGCTGCTGTTGCTGCTGCTGCTGGTGCTGCAGCTGCTGCTGCTGCTGGTCTGCCTGCTGCTTCTGAAAAGAGACATGCTGGCCATTCAACTGCTGGGGCAAGGACCGTGGGATTTGAGGATCCTGCTGCTGCTGCTGCTGCTGCTGCTGCTGGTGTTGCTGCTGCCACCGGGAGCTTGGCTCCTGAGTGGCAGCAGCAACAGCAGTAGCAGAATCGACATGGGGCACGTGGCTGCCAGATTCATCAGCGCCCATACCAGCACCAGCAAAGACCTTACCACCGCCCAAGCCACTGCCGCTGCTTCCTGTGCTGTCGCCAGTACCCTCCAGCAGCAGGAGGCGAAGAGCTGCTGCAACAGCATGAGACGAGTCCACTCCTCCGCCAGCAGCGGCACCAGCCGCCAGATGTTCTGACCATGCACGACCTTCCCTTTGACCTATCGCAGCAGCGGCAGAGGTCGTGGCCGCCGCTTGCCCAAGCCTACTGTATAGCCCGAGCCCACCCGCTGCCCCAGTCATACTGCCATAAAAGCCTGTGCTGCTGCCACCTAAGTCGGTCCCACCCAGAACTCCTGGTGCAAATGAAGAAGAGCTGGGTGCGTCAATCTTCCCCCCTTCACCATCAGCAGAGCTTCCCGGGCTGCTCCCCTTATCCGTCCAAAGAGCCATACGTAGCAGCTGTTGCTGCATATGCGGCAGCAACACGTCACCACTGCTGCTCCCAGCTTCTGCTATGGTGGGTGGCGCAGCAGGCCCACCGTTCGGATGCAGAAGAGAGTGGCTGTAGAATGCGGCTGAGGGTGCTCCAAACGGGGATGCAGAAGGGGCGACCGACAACGTTGCCGTAGTCGATGTGGACGCAGAAGGCCACAGCGAGGCTGCAAGGGAGGCGATGACGTTGTCCGCCGGGGGGCGACTGTTAAACGCGCTGGAGGTCAACACGCTCTTACCACCACTAGCTTCAGAGATGCTGCTGCGGCTGCTGCCTCCACCGCTTCCACTGCTGCTGCTCCCATAATTGTTGCTACTGTCTCCCCACAGGGCCTTCACGTGAGCTGGGACGGCGCTCACACTCGACGGCACAGCCACGCCGAGGCCGGCACCAGGGACATCCGACGCCGAAATCTCTACAGGGGCTCCGAATTGCCGGATCGCAGGATCTTGGATCCAACCGTCCAGATCTTGGCCACCCCTGGCGGGGGTGCTACTGCTGCCTCCACTGGCCAGACCAACGGAACCAGGGCCGCTCCCAACGATGCCATTCTTCCTCAACGCAGTGGCAGAAGCGTGCGTTGTGCCATGCGTTGCATGCGACCGAACGCCGTCCAGAAGAGGGTCGATCTGCACTGGGGGCTGCTGTCCCCACCGAGCTTGCGCTTGCAAACGGGACTGAGTGAAGGAGTCGCCTAAGAAGCTGTGGTGCTCCAGAGCCGTCGTGCGCGCACTGACCCTGCTCCATTCGGATTCAAAGCGCCCTTCCGAACCAAAGCTTTCCCTCGATGTCGGAAGGCCGCCGGGAAACCTCATCTCTGAGGCCCGTTCAGTCCCTCCTGCGACTCCTCCAGAACCGCCTACCTCGTCTCCTCCAGCTGCTCCTGCTCTCGCCACTACTCCGTCGCCTCCTCCTCCTCCTCCCGCTGCTGAGGCTGCTGTTGCTGCAGCTGCTCCCGACTCTACAGTTGCTCCTCCTGCTTGACGGACAGCTGGTGTTGCAGAAGAAAAGGCAGCCCGGTGGCCTGACTGGGTGAAGGAATGTGCAGCAAGAGCCGATGGCAGGCTAGGAGCTTGCAATGCCAGCGGAAAAGGTGAGGGGCTGGAGAGGGCGTGCGAGTGGCCGGCCATGAGACCTGCAGCAGACAAGGGGAGACCAGAGGCACCACCATGACCTCCTCCCATGACACCAGACCCGGCAGTCACGCCGGATGCCCCAGATGCGGTTGGAAATGATCGGACAAGAATGCTACTGCCGCCGCTGCCACCCTCAACGCCCGGCCAGATCGCTGCCACTCCGCCAACAGTGCTGGCCGGCGAAGCTGTGGAGCCTGCTGCCTGCAGCTGGCGGAAGAGCTGGCTGGATGATGGGACGGGCGGCTGTGAGTGGTAGGGGTGCGGGTGGTACAGGCCCTGCTGGTGCACCACTTGTTCTCCCATCGGCTCTCCTGTGAGAGGGTGAGCGTGAGGGTGAGGGTGGGGGTGGGGGACGGTGCCATGGTGGTGCAGGGCGTGGTGGTGAGGGAGAGCATGCAGCAAGTGCTCATGTGAAAACGGTTGGCCATGTTGTTGATGCTGCTGCTGCTGCTGCTGCTGCTGCTGCTGCAATTGTTGTTGCTGGTGGTGCTGCTGTTGCAGCTGTTGCTGCTGATGTTGCTGGTGCTGTTGCTGAAGCTGGAGGTGCCTCAAGATGTGCTGCTGGTCGCCATCCTGCAGACCCTTCCCGTACGATGCGGCGGCAACCGCTCCTGCAGCTGCCGCCGCCGCTGCTACGGCGCCATGATCCGCGGAGGCGGAGGCACCAGCGGACCCGGGTGGCAAGTTCCATGAGTTCCCTCTGTCCAAGGCCGATGCGTCCAGAGAGACTCCGCCGGCCATGCCAATCGAGGCCCCTGGGCCGGAAGACGACGAGCTTGCGGTCATGCTGCCAGATCTAGCCTCTTGACAAGCACTGACAAGGGGAGTGGGCCCGCCATGGCAACGGCTCCGAGTCCTGCCAGAAAGGGTTTTGCCTTACAGAGCCTTAGAGAGCAGCACCCGTCTTCAAGATGGCCTCGGTTCCTCCGTGAGGCTGGGGGGCAACCAACTACGTGCACCGAAATGCCTGCTGCACTTCCTCACATTGCAGGCGGGAAACACTGCAATCTTTTCCGGCTGCAATTGAAAACGTAAAAACATTACTCTCCGTTCGTTGCAAAAACGACCAACAATGGTATAGTTCGCGCTTGATAGAATGTCTCAGGAGACAGATACGGTACGTCTGCGAAACGAGTATTTTTTCCTTTCCATGAAGTACAAATCGGCGCTATGACTGCTGCTGTCACGGCACCTCCGGAGCGTCCACCCACATATGGTGCACGATCCTTTGTGTACATTGTTCTAGTGAAATCTTCCCTAACATACCTTTTTTTCGGAAACGCGTTCCCGCTCCAGATATGGGGTTCGGGCGCCTGTGTCAGATACGACCATCGCTTCGGCAAGAAATTCGTTTAACCCGCTATCTTCCAAATATTTCGCCCCACCTACCTGGGCCGAAACGCTACGCCAAGTACCGAATAAACTTTTGGATTTTACCTCTTTGGCGTTGACGGATCACATTCTTAACTTCGGGGAAATGCTGCGCCTCACTTAGTTGACCCGGAGTGCTCAGGAATCCAGATGGTCTCCTCGCGTTCATCACATGGTGTCTGACCTTCCAAACTCATGTGTGAAACGGTTATAATTTGAGAAAACTTCTTACGATACCTGTGACTTGAAGACTTTTGGTCATATGCCATCCACGGACAAATCAACATTTCAAGCCACCTAACTTCCGAAAATATGGATGGCATTGACACTCATCTATAGTGGGAGAAACCTGGTTTTTGCCATCCGGAAGTGAGAAATCAGACAAAAGGAAGGCATGCAAACAAATATTTTTGGACAGGGTAACAAAGTTTTCAAAGCACATGGATTTGCAGTGAAAATGACAAATGATTCCATTGTCCTTTAAAACATTGCCCAATTGTGTGGTTATCTATACGCATTCACGAAGTATGATTTCTATGAAGTAGATCCTCCATCAATGTAAGATTTTTCGGCGTGTAAAGGGTGGTAGCTTTTCTTCAAAAATCTTTGTACCCAGTGGTTGTCTAACAAAAATAAAAATAGATAGGTGGCCTCGTGCATATGATCTCGACGAGTCTCTCCGACTTTCATCATCCCAATTGCAATCAGCACGTCTGACTGTAATGTACACCCGTAACAACGGTTCAAGTAATTAATGTGGCATGCTACATAATAAAGAACTAATCTCATCATCCCACCATTTCACAATAAAATCGTTTCAGCTAAGGCGTCCCAGAAAACCGCCCTTTTGCCTTATACCAATACCTTAAATTGCCATAAAAAATATCTTTCAAGGAATCCCCTTGTAACATTCAAGGGTTTTGGGTCTTATTAACATCTTCCACTCCCTCTTATGGTAGAGCTTGAGAGGTTCCCTTTCACCTGAGGAAGAGTTAGTTATTGCAAAACTTTGGAATGTGATGAAAAAATGTTTTTGTTCTCTACTCAAGGAACCATAAATTTGACAGAAACACTCTGATTCAATAGTATATGGTCTGTTCTCTCGAGTCTTTAGTGCCATCACGCAAAAGAGCCCACCCTTTATACATTGTCTAGCAAATAACGTGTCGTCTTATCTCTAACAAAGTGCCACGCCAAGATTTGTTTTGGAGATATCCACCACCCCATGAACCTGTCTACCCCCTACAAATCGAGGTCTCGTCCAAAAACGTCCCATCAAACTAGTTTTTGCAGTTACCAAATGCGATACTGTATTACTACATGAAGGGTTTTTTAATGATGTTTGGAGGGTTTATTTGTATTTGTGTGAAGTTACCTTGATTTTTTTGTATTTTTGTGTAATTGGGTTCCAAGTCATGTGTTGTTCATTATTGTTCTTTCCAGGTTCGATGTCAAGTCACCTACCAGCGTCGAGTCCTCGGCATTGACCGGGGACGTCACCGCGGTCAACGCCAGGCGCTACACAACGGTGGGCAGTGTAAGGAGGCAAAGGGACATGTAGTAAAGGAGATGTTACTTTAAAATTACAACCAGAGTGCATTCATTCCTAAACTGATGCAGGGATTTCAAAAAAATACTCTTCAAAGCCGTTCATTACAGGGTTGCACAAAAACGTCAACATGTCATCGGTTGCGCATTCTAGGAAGTTGTGTTGCACAATCTTGGAGAATTCAGCGACAGCCCACGCACATTTGATGAGCTCAAGCCTCTAAACAAGGCTGAGCCATGCTTGTAGAAGCCAGTCAGCCACGACCTCCTTCACTCTTTTCATACCAAGGTCGATGGAGCCTTGGTCAAAGAGGGTGCCAGCCATGAAGGCGGAATACCCTTCCTATAGCTTATCTTTGAGGGGCTTTTGCAATCCGACATCACAAGTTTTTACCTTGCTCGTGCATCCGCCAGGGATGTAGACGAGCTTCTCCCACGGGTACTGCTCTGACACTCACAAGTGGAACGTCCCCGATGCATGGGGTTTCCATGCATCGAGGATGAGCAGCACCATGGTCTTGCTGTACTCGACCCCAACCTTTGCACACTTGCATGCGTACCATGGATCAAGGATGTGGGCAAACCACTCCTTTGTCGTTTCCGTGTTTGCCCACCGGTTGGGAGTGTGCGTGTGTTGCCACTCGTATTGCTTCAGCGCCTTGTCCGCATGCACGTTGTCCAGGTAACGTCGCTTAGTTGATGCGGCCTAGATGACCTAGCAAGAGAGCATCTCCCATGCCAGGGTTGTCGCAAACACAGTGGTGATGCTCCTCTTGTCTTCACGTCCAAAAAGAGGGACGTGTTTGGACCCCATTGGTGCGTAGGTGCTCTTCGGGGAGGGGATCAGCTCAACCCCCATGTGGTCCGCATTGATGACAAAGCGTTTGTTGATGTTGTAGAGCTTCATGTGTTGAGGAACATCTGCTCACATTGTTGTGGCCAATCAGGGGGCACACATTGAGGAGAAGAAGTTACACGATGCCACACCCAGTTCGTCTCATGCTGCACGAACGCACGGCACAACACGGGCAATAGAAGTCGCTCAAACGGCTTGCCATCCAGTTGCATGATGCCCTCATCGCGGGCAACTTTGAGCATAAGGTGATTCTTCACCTTTCGTAGTAAGGAATCTGTGTCATCAGCAAAGCCTTGAGTAAAATGAAAACATCCCTATGTAATCCAAGTCATCATGAATAAAGAGAATAAACATGGATTCTCACCATTGTTTCAACGAGTAGTGTGTACTACGTCTATCCGTTGATGAAGCTATTTCTCAAAGGCTCTACTAGCACCAGGAGTGTGTCCCTATTTCTCACTATGGGATTACTATACATACACACATTCACTCTACAATGAAATTCATGTACTCTATCTGACTATTGGTGTAAGGGTCAATCACTGGAGAGATTTGAGACACGCTACAAAAATGCTTACACATGTTATGCCAATAATTACTTACACATTTCCTACCTCAAGTTGAGATAACGTACAACGACATGTTGTGGTGCTTCACGATACCCTCAAAGAAGCGACAATATGCATCCGCTCCATTTACATTAGTGGCTGCGGAAATGAAATCTATCTTCTTTCTTATGAGATCCACAACCACTAGTGTTACGTTGTGGTCCTGGGCTGTGTCCGGATGTCCGGTCATGAAGTCCGTACTCCCAATATAGTCTCAAGGATGAGACGTTTTTGGAGGATTCCAACAATATTTTGTTATTTGCCTTGTTTAGGAGACATAGACCATAAACAATGGTCCAAAAATGTATGCTACATCTATTGTGATCCCAAATTACGTACCATATGCATGTCAAGGAACTAAGCGGCAATTCTTGCTCAACAAACCTAGCTAATATGGCATTATAACGTGTTATCTGTGCTAGTGAATTCTTGGAACTTCCACCACATTGTATTTTCAACATTCTCAAGTTCTTAAAAGCAATAATCCATGTAAAATCCTACCCACATATTTGATAAGAATAGTTACAGTGGATAAACTCTTCAAGTGGTTATCGTAAAAGCATAAAGGATCTGATGTCTACATCGTAGTTGCAGTTATAGTCATGAAACACTAGCCGACATATGTGGTTTCTCAAATTTCCACGACCATATAACTCTGTGGATTGGCCACGTTGATGCATCCTTGTTGATGCTCCCACTTTAACAAATGTTGGCTTGGGTATTCACTATCATGTGCCTATCGTCTTGATAGGTTTGGTCTTGCTTAAATTTGCCGACAAGTTATGGTCGAATTTCATCGCCGCGTCCTCCTCAGTGCCCTTGTCATAACAAGATCATTAACTCACAATGTGTACCACGGCAAACTCCGAATCACCAGCCATGTATCGCATCCAAATTGAAATGCAACTCCAACTTTCACACGCAACTAGGTGATCATTCTGCATCACGATGAATACGAGTCATAATACAAATCCATCGCACCTCCCACGGTTGTGGTGTATCGGAAGGAGCTAATATGGAAGCTAGAAAAATAACTTCTTTTTGCCTAAGGAGAATGTTATCGTAGTTTGCTCATTCCCTATACACATCTCATTGTGTGAGTCCTTTCAACGGAACTACATAACTCAAATGCCCTTGCGTGAACCGTTTGAATTAGTTTGCAAGGGTAAGAAAATCCCAAATATTCCCAACATTGACCTAGAATTTCCAATCCATAACAACTTAGCCTTATTGTGGGCCGACGTGGATATGTTCTTTGCCGACTATGTGTAGCGTCCATGTGCCACGTGTTTTGAACTAGTACCAGCCGGTGGGGAAAGAGATGGGATGAGTTCAGGGTCAGAGACCCTCAACTACTACGGTTCTGGCCTGGTGGGCCAAGGATTCCATCCGTTTGCTATAAATGTTATCAGAGTGCCAAATTTCCATACCAATTGTGGACAACAAGGGCGAGTCCATTTGTGTGTGGGAGGAATGTAACGTCAGTGTGCCACGTGGCTTGAATTGGTCCTGTCCTTTGGGGCAACGGATGGGATGAATCGAGGGTTGGAGACCCTCAAACATCGCGGTTTCGCCTTTGTAGGCCAAGGATTCCATCTGTTTTCTACACTATGTGTCCAAGGTATTTTGAGCTCGTCTTGTGCAAACTTGTACTTGCTTGCTTTTGCATAGAACTCTCACCCATGTAGGATTATGAGGACATTGTGTAACTTTGTAGGTACTATATTGTTCATTCATTATATCAAGATTTCATCAAGGTAGACTACCATATTGACCTTCAATCTCTTAATTTTCAAGATGATTTAAATTCTCCATTAGTTTACATAAAGGATGGCAATTTTTGGTAAGCAAGGTGCTTGTCATTGTCTTAGATAGAACCCCAGGCACTTAGATTTGTCCACAGTTCAAATCCGTGTGGTCCTCTTTATGTTGGAACGCTTGAAATCCTGTTCACGAAGCTTGAGCATTCTGCTTGAGGCTCTTGGTAATGGTCAAAATGCCTTTCACAATCTGATAGCTGACCAAAAAGGTTGGTCATGTGGCAAATACGACATGCCACCTCTTGTGGAGGGTAGCCCATGAGCGTGTGGAACCAAAATTGCAGATAGTGTGCAATGGAGAGGCGTGATCATGAACCCAATCTTTCAAAAAAAATCATGGTTTGCACTTTGAGCTGTGCAGTTTATTAAACAATCCGAGTATTTTACCAAGTTAAAGTGGAAGCATGAAAACTAGAATCCCATTCATAGGGGGCAATATTTGTTAGAGTGCTGTTAGATGAACTTTCACAAAAGTGAGTTATAGTACAGTGAGAAGAACGAGCCAATTTTCTTGAAGAATGTTTGGTTTGTTTCTCCTTAGACAATGATTGCCACGTTTGTCAGCCCGATGCACATAATCCAAAACTAATAATGTCTTCAAAGCTTTTGCACTACTCTAATTGAGATATCATCTTTTGAGACGTACATTTCATGTTATCCCCGAGATATATCCAAGGATGGAAAAACTTTTGCCCCGGGCTCGTTCAAAGAGGCCATCAATCCATCGGAAGGTGAATCAAGTTTTCATCATGATCTTGTTTTCCATCCAATAGTCTATGCACATTTGTAAACTATCATCCTTTTCATTCACAATGAAGATGGGCACATTGTACAACTAGCTTCTCTACCTGTTATAATCTTTGTAAGGCAATATTCTATTTGACATTCGGTCTCTTGCTTGACAATGGTGATACGTGGGTTTAAGGGAAGGAGTTGTCCTTGGGTGTACACAAATTGTGTGGCTCATGTGCCAACCTTGTCAAATCTAGGCCGGAGGCTTTTGGAATTTATTTCAGGAATTCCACAAGCATAGATTCATGTGTTACGATGCTCTCTCATTCGTTTTGTCCTCCACTCCTCGTGGTTAGGCTATAAAACAATAATTATTCTATTGGACAGTTTTTTGAAACTAGATCATAGACAAGTTGGCGTGAACCTTAACCTGGATTGGACATCATCCGTACTCGCAATCAAGGTACAACATCGCTACCCATTTTTTAGGATCAAACAATTTTATTCAAAGCATATTTGAGCATTACTTTAGCCAAGGATTGCCTCAGATAACTTCTAACGGTTGAGGCAGGTCAAGCACACCAAACATGATGCTTTCCGTATCTTATAATGCAAATATTCCTCTCATGTTCCAATCAGGATACCCTTAAATTGTCATTATAGACAACAGGCCATCTGATGGCTTAAATCTCAGGCCCAAGTTTTGGATAAAGTGGAGGCTAACAAAGGATTCACCGCCTCCAGTGTAAGCCAACACGTTCATGAAAGGACCAACAAGATAACATCAAGAAAGTGTCGTTATGTTTCCTCTACTCTTCCGATTGAAAATACTCAATGATGGCAAGTCAAGTTTTTTGTGCACACAAAAGTGGAAAAACATACATTGTAACCTACATGCTTCACCAATTACAGTCTAATTCTTAAGATTGTTTGTGAATTTGGCGAGTACCTTACGTTAAACTTGTCCAAAGGTACCGTGAATGTGATTGTGTTCATCACAATATGGGTATTTTCTTCAATCAATTGGTTGTAGAATAGTTGCATAGTGGTCGGTGTCACCACCACAAAGCAGGTCTTGTCATTCATGTCTGCTAGAAATCAATGGTTTCGTGGGCAATGATAATGTGCAAGTATGGACCGTGGTTTAATGTGAGAGGAGAATACAAGTGAGAATCATGAATTCTTCTGAAGTTCATATCATTTTATAGCCTTGTCTAAAGAAGTGAACCTAAACTTGCAATCATAACTCCTTCATGAGCTTCCCCCACTTACGTCACTCACGGATGCAAAAAATCCACATCGTGATCTTGTCTGTTCCCATGGCTTGGCCCATTACCATGACACGACCCTTTCCAAAGGCTCGTTCATGGACACCTATTGCACCATCTCTACGACATGCTGCAATTACAACCAATATTGTGGTTGTTTGCCTGTCACGAAGATCTTGACAAAATTGAGCCCTTAAGTGGCCGGACTGCATGCACTTGTGGGAGAGCCCTTTGTGAGAGACCATGATGTAAATTTCATGTATTTCTTGTAACTCATTATTGTCACACCCATGATTGTCACTTGGAGCCTTAATCCTACCAGCTTTATTAACTAGGGGGTTCACATGTTGTTTGTCCTTAGCACCACCTAAAATTTGATATGTTCCTCTGACCTCTACAGAGTCCATGCGCAAGTTGTAGCATTTCAGAGCATGCTCATTTTAAGGTTTCTTTGAGTTATGCTTCAGATTTTTCAAGTACACCTAACTCATGTAATCATGTAATACCCTCCAAACCATCCACGATTGGCCCACTACCATAGTGGCAGGCCTTTTGTGTAGCTTCATACTTGTAAGACCATCGTGTAAGTACTCTAGAAGCAAGTACTCTGGGTGCCGTGATTCATGGTGATTTTGTTGGCTCCCTCCATGAATGTAGTGAATTCACGTTGGTAGTACTCGAGCGAGCTATCCAACTACTTGAAGTCCTCAAGTCTATTGAAGAACCAAAAGTCCTACTTGTAATGGATGTAATTATTATGCATGGTTGTGTAAAAGGCCTGACACGATATTGGCTACCATCTTTGGTAAGGATGTTGTGTGCCCCACTTCTTCACCATATCCTTGAAGACCTTTGTCTTAAATTTTTTATGCCAAGGTTGTCCCACTGGCCAAGTGAAACTGTGTGGACATGTAGAACCTGCTCCATATGCTTGATTCCTTTGATTTATTTCTGGCTCTTATGAGAAATCTCCACATTAGGGAAGAAACGGCTCATTCTAAGGTCATCAAGGCTCGCACGCCTTCAGTACAAACATTTGTGGCTATGGCGCGCTCCTATCATTGTTGTACACACATCTGGGTCACGTTCTACAATGCCTTGTTGAGATATTTGCATTGATGTGATGGCTCGTGGGCATCTTGACATTTGAATTGGCGATCCACGTCAAGATTTGTGATGCTTTACCACAAGTTTGGAAAATTCCATCTTGAGCTCTGATGTTTTTAGAGCCTCTATGATGGCCTCAAGAGCCTTGTACCATCAGTCTGTCTTTGCCAACTGGAATAGCGTATGGTTCATATGCACACCCCGAGAAGGCCCACATTCCATAGGGAACTGTCATCTATTGTAGCACTGTAGTGGACATGGAAATGCCTGACTGCCATAACGTCATTGGAAAGGAGGTCATCCTCCACTCCTTTTGGTGGTGTTGCAGCTCCACCATCATTGCTGACTTTAGATCACCTTGTTTTCTTAGTGTTTGCCCCAACGAGATTTTGGCAAGCGAAGCAAACTGCCTTTGTTACGACATCATCAAGCTTGTATCCTCCCTTTGTCTTCTATGCTTCCTTTGCATCCTCTTGAATTCTTTTGGCGCCGCATGGGCCTCCTGAATGGTATCTTCCTTGAGTCCACAACCATTAAAAGGCCTTACAAACTTCTTCCCACGATGCCTCCTTTAGCCTTGGTACCCACTCAGTTCATGAAGCACCTTTTTTATAGGGGACGTCTTCCACCAACACTAGTTCAAATGTGGGAAGGGTACAAGATTACAACGAGGAGAAGAGGGATTGGTTTTAATGTGAGCACTTTCCATCCCATTCCATAAGTATACACGTATTCTGCTGGAAGGAGGTGCTAGGAGGATTTTGGAATATTTTTTCATGAGCTTTTCAACATTAATCACAATGCTTAAACCGTTAAGTTTGGAGCTCAGAACTCCCTCTGGCATTTTGTGTCCCACTATAGCTAGCGACAACATTTCCTTTGTAGTACAACCATAATTTCTATCAAGATCTTAGTCGTGGGATTTTTTCTTTATCATTTTTCATCTTATCGGCTTTGAATCTAGACCCTACACAAAGGAGGAATTCCAAAGTCATAGAATGGCGCCTTTCTTTTTAGAGTAGCCATCCCCCCCGCGTCATTGTTGGAGCAGCCATCGTCAATGATCCATACAAGAAGACATAACTATCATGAGTTTGTAGAGGCCCATTGTTGTTTTATCCTTTCCTCCTCAATCTGGGTCCCAAACTAGAGCGACAACTCTCCAAACTTGTGATTTTGCATAAATTTTCATTTACAAGAGAGGAATGTTTTCACAAAGCAAACTTCCGTGTTGTATTTTATGCACTAGCCTAAGACCTTTGTGTGTGAGACACACTACACGATTTTGCACCAAAGCGTTTTGCCTCTCTTGTGGCTCTCTCCCTCATCCTTTCCCCTTGTCTTGCCTACTCTTTGTGGCAATGAGGAGAGGACAAAGACGGGGGCTCAATGTCAAAGGCTTCAACCCTTGAGGCCTCACAGCTTCCAGGCTACTGATTGAGGGGCTGGCTCAATCGACAGCCAGAAAGTGGTCAGCCGGTCACCTGACCGGCCGTTGGCCGTCCACCAAATGGCTGCCAGCAAGGGTCTGGCTACCATCCAGCCCTTGTCGTGGCTAGGGGCTGATTTGACTAGCATTTTCTTTGGCAAGGAGGGAGGCTCAAATCGGCTCTCCAGTGACAAAAAAGGATAAAGCAAAATTATCTTAAAATCAAAACAGAAGAAGGAAGATAGTGACTCCATAAGATGAGACAAAAAGAACTACACCCCCCACCTTATTTGAAGAGGGGGAGAGAGACTTTGGCCGAAAGTGGTAGTAGTGTCGTGATGGGTTAGAGAGGGGCTTTGGGTACTGTTTTTTTAAAGTCAGTAAGTGGTTAAGGTATATGGATACATTTCACATAAAGACTGTGGAAGGAACAAAGTTGGTCCATGTTAGAGGCTCATTCCAAAACTTCTATGGTTCAAGTGCCGAATTACGGTGGGAAGATGGAGTTGGCTGGGTGGAGACTTAGGAGGATTAGAGAAAATGTACGGAGATTGGTTTGGTAGAGACTTTAAAGAAGCCATGGAGGAAGGAAATGAGGATGGCTTTGGCAACTCTAGGGTTCTGCATAGATATGATAAGAATTAAAGCTCTTATGAATTGAACAACCCCAAGGAATTGCTCAATTAAATGACGTTGGGTAGGTCCACAACAATGCAGTGGTAGAGGACACGAGAATGCCCAGTGAAACTTTATAAAGAAGACGTAGTTCTAAGGGCTTGTTAGAAAGGACCCTTGACTCCATGGAGTTATGTTATTCCTAAGAGACCTGTGGCTGTAGGGGGGAGTGCGGCTATTATGTGAGCCCATTCTCTGGCCCACCGCCGCCCTTTGTTTGATGAATACAGGAAATATGCGGCATCCGACATGGGGCACCACTAGAGGCTCTTGATGTTGATGGGAAGACGAGTAAGGAGCCCTGTATCAGGATTGGAGGTAGAAGGGCATACTATGTTAAATTCCCTTGCATCTAATCATACAATCTATGAACAGAACTCACCCCACCTGGGAATCGCCTCTTGAACATAGCAAAACTTGCACAATAATGGATGTTATCACCGGAGGGATGGGATGAGCAGCTCACCAAGCTGTTGGGTATTTCCTTGATCAACGATCATGAAAACTGGTTGAAACAACTTTCAATGGTGGATTCTAGTGGTGCATTGGGTGAAGAAGGATCGTAAGTCTGTTTGTTTGCTTGTTTTTGTTGGTTGGAATTTTTAACGAGTATTTTTAAACAGGAAAAAAACATCAGAGGTGTCAGTTTTGACCCCGCATCTGACGTGAAGTCACGGTCGTGTTTTTTCGTAAGTACCCGATGCCGTGGTAGGTACTTGTGAAGCGGAAAATCTGATTCTCAAAGCACAATTCTGCTGGATGCCTATCTGTGACCTCGTCATGGCCATGGTGGCAGCCACCTGCCAAAGTGATGAATTCAGTTCACAGTCATCTAGTCAAGTAGTTGTACATGAGATACTCAAGTCAGTCGCTTCGTCTACATGGCTTCCATGTGCAAACTTGCAATGTTTAAAACTGTGCGTAATCCAACACTCCATGTTCGACAAACGACAAACAAACACATACTATACGAATGGAAAATCTGCTTTTAATGAGACTGAATCGCCATGAACTTGTCGACAGAAATGAAAGGTAATCATCATAAGACCAATTGAGGCGAAGAAAGAGAAGAAATTGCATCATTCATGGCTTTGTTCTGTTTTTTTTTCTGCTGCTGGCTTAATCACATTGATGCGAAGTCCGATGGAAGGATCATGTATCATATATAGCCACATAAGCCTTTTGTATGATTCGTTATTCACTTGAGTCGGCCTTTCGATCGGCATATAGCACATGTGACTCCTAGGCTAGCAGTGATCGATACAGTTAAGGTTAGAATGCGACATAAACTGGACATAAGAATGGCACCTTGACATTGCTTGAACATTTGCTGTTGAAACGGGCACCTGCCTTCATCGTGGCTTTTTCTCAACAGTCAGGTTATGTGTGGGACGCATTCACGGCAGCTCGGATACATTTGCCCTTTTAAAAACAGGTCCACCCAGCAGAAAGGGAGACAGAACAGATTTAGGAGTCGGACCCGTGCAACAAGAAACATTGTTAGTTTATGAATTGAAGTGGTAGTACAAAGTTTACAAGAAGAATCCGGATGATGGTTGTATTGTAGGGCACAAACACAAGGTTGCTTAATCCCACTTGTGAAGTTTTCGGGACCGTACATAATGGCAACATATTACACGCCCTCACCCAATGTTTTCGTTATCTCATAGCATGCCACACGGCGATTACCAATTGCAGCAGATATAGTCATTCATTAAATGATGAACATCACACAAGGCTCTTGTTTATTATGTGCTACATCATAGATCTATCACATGGAGAGGTAACTCGTATTTTACCCACATCATTGATGGTGAAAATGTCTTTGAATTGTAATTTGCATCCTCGTCCACTTCGAAAATTAGTGGGAATGGTATGTCCCAACGAGGGAAGTTCATTCCAGGAATCCAATAGTGATGCATACTGCTCGCGTGGAATTGAGGGTGGATAATGATGTTTTTGGAAAGTATAAGTTTGGAAGAAGCAGTTGTAGCCATGTCCCTCAAAATGAATGGCCTTGAATCATTTTAGCTTGTGTTTCATTTACTGGTCTCCATGAAAGTTGAAGCTTATGCTTTTCTGGAGGAAATAATCTTCCATAATGAAGGTGATATACAAGCAGTAATATTCTGGTGGTAATTTCATGGTCGCCCATGATTTTCCAAATTTTAATGTGTTTTATCTCATATGGTATTGAATTCACAATGTCAGACATTAACATTCTGGTTGTTGTTTGTACATGAATTTGGGATGTCGATATCACAATGATGATTACCAATTTAAGAGGAAGCATTAATTTTTTCTGCCAGTGCTGTTGAACTGTATAAAAGCTCAACCGTCCGGAAATTAATGGCCCTGGTTGTCTCAGATATAGTGCAAGTTTTTTTCCGAGCAGGTCATTCGTTGCCTCAGCTTTCCTTCAGTCCATGGGTGGAATGCAACAATCATTGTATGATAGATGTGGCTACTGTGTTGTGTTATGTGATTCTGCCAGAAGGTGCTCATGAATCAACCAGTGCCACTGCTCCAGGTAGTCTGGAGGCTTCCATTCAATTAACGATGGGGCTAAGAAAGAGGCTTGTTGTAACATGAGTAGAGACTGATGTACTATTGGTAATAAACTGTGGAATTTCTATGAAGTGATTGACACCAAGGATGATAGCATCAACATTTGCCTGAGTAAGAGAAAAACCTGTTGTAAACAGATACATTGCCAAATCTCTGTTGGAATGGACGGAGGTTGAAGCAAACTGGGATTTTTAGATGTTGATCCTTGTGTCGCCAGAAAATAATACAGGATGCGAAGCAGGTTGAGAAGTATGACCCCAACCTCTATTGTTGGAAACAATTCGTGATATCCTGATGTGGCTTATCCTCACCAAAGGGCCCTCCTCAAATGACGTCATAAAAATTCTACAAGATTATGCGGTGTGGCTCCTTGCATGGCAGAATGATGACTGATTACTCAAACTACTGATGTCATTGTTGTTATCCTGGAGGAGAGATGCTCCAATTGTCCAATCCCATGCATCTTTTCCTGTGGAGTATTCTGTCATCGGATTTTCTAGTCATTATAACACAGTTAAAAGAGAATTCAAAGAATACATCCTTATCCCCCCCTCTTGTTTGATACCTCCCATCTTACGCTCCTTTGATTCTAAACCAAGACTGGTCAGTGGCACTCTCACTTGTGTGTAGTCCCATGCAAATGGACGATGGTAGCTGCAAGAGACAAAAAACATTTTCCAGAGCTCAGTTCATATCCGTGGAGGTTTTTTTCAATACTGATGGTTTGGAAAAAAGAATTATCCAGTGGCAAACACATTTTTGCCTCGAGAGTGTTTTGAGAGAACAAAATTGAAAGAAATCTGACGATTTTTTTGATATCTGTCTGTGGTCATCTCAAGTGTGGAGTTATATGAGAATTTTGGTGAGTGCAAGAGAACAAGGTCAAGCTATGACTGGAAGTCATGAAATTCAAGCATGCATTGGTGATGCCAAACAAAATCACGAGTTTTAGCAGCCTCCAACCGCTGGAAGGATTGGGAAGAAACATTCAAGATCCCCGTACATGAAGTAGCTTCTGGCCAGGAAGAAACCAACACGTGAAAGTCTTAGAAATCTACAAGAAAAATCACTCATTGTTTATGGAGCACAAATCATTGCACCATCATGAAATCGTGACCCTCATTTGGTCCATGGTGTGAAGATGGTTGTCCGGTTGCAAAACCAGTGTTTGAAATCTTGATTACTTCACTGATATTGAATTTTGGTTCGTATAGAAAACTCCAATTGAGTGGTCCTTCATTTTGTTCATGGTTTCTGGTGAATAAGAATTTTGGGGTGGTACATTGGTCAATGAAAACGAGTGTCCCTGAAAGTCAACAACAAACTAGTTTGAGTCAGGATTCTTTCAGTGCTGTTTTTTATTACTGGACGTCTACAGGCTGTAGAGCGGCCTTACATCTATAGATGATTTTTTCATTATCTCCGGATTGTTCACCCTGGCTGGGAACGTGTTGCATTGCACGCTTGAAAACTATTCAAACATACAAATGACCGTTGTATGTCCTCCCCCCGATACCCCTGTTTCATTTACTCCTGCAAAGTGCAAGGCACGCATCAAGCACTTATGATCCAACCCGCCAAGTGGCACTCCCAACTGCTGTCAATCCTCCACGCAGATTGATATCTCAAGAAAACAAAATAATCCAAGGAGCGTGCGCATTTTCTTGCGCAAGCTGGCCGACAAGGGCATCCACACCCCGCCAGCACCCAAAGGGACAGTCGTTTGTCCTCGCAAAGTGTATGTCCTTGCATCCTCCAATGCAACCGATGCACAAAAAGGTGCGTGCACTTTCATGTGTAAATTCAACAAGGAGGCCAAGTATTTCCCATTGCCATTGAAGGTTCCCTCCAGCATGGCATTAGTGTTGTACAAGAAGCCGGACCTTGCTGGCCAGCTAGCTCTGGAAATCACGAAGTCGCAGGCCTCATGCAGAAGGAAGTATCCACGGTTGCATCCCAAACCTCTTCAGTAAACAATCCTGTCATAAGCTCACTTGACTATGCCAAGAAAGGTGAGGTGAAGGTGGATGACTTTGTCCCAACAAAGCCCAGTGCCATCGTCATCCGCCTCTGCATAGGTGCTCTTTTCATCCATGCCATCCCCAGCAACAGCAATGCAACACGTGACAATCATACTGACAGCAACCCCAATAGCAGCAACAGTAGCTGGGGCAACAGCAGCAAGGAAAGTGACAGTGAGCAGGAAGTAGAAAACAGCACAGATACAAAGTGCATTTCACTACAGTTTTCCTAATCAACCACTTGACAGAGTGGGGCAGTCAGGCTTCCATAGGCAGCAAACAGGGCCCGTACAGTGACTGGTTTGGGTCCAGATGTTTACAGAAACCATTCAAAGGTAATGAAGGAGAACACAACCACATACGTAGCTGTCCAACAAGGCCAAATGGCCATTGCTTGTTTTCTTGTATTGTCCACTGGTGGATGGTTTGATTCAAGATGCTTGTTCTTAAGCCTTAGTACCATGATGCTCTTACGTCCGCTATCATTACTCCCGCATCTTCCTCCATCTCCAACAAATTCAAGTACAAATATGGAGGAAAGAACACATATCTTGCCTTGCGTCATGACATTGTTCTTGGGATTTGAAATGGTTTGCGAGGCACACTACTAAGAGAAAACAATGAAATGGAATATATTTCCCAAAAAGATCTTTAAATCCATTGCCTCCTATGCCCCTGTTGTATTGGAGCAGCTAATATCCCATGAATTTGGATGTCCATGGGTCTGAAGTTTTGTGAAGATAGAACTTAGGTGGTCTTGGTACTGTGGAACTACAACCGCCCACAAACTACCTGAAGTCTAGGATACCCATGTGCTGAATTTTCACAAGCGTCTAGCAGTCATGATTAGCCCATACAGCATCAAGATTTATTTCATCTTGAATGTGCATCATACAGGTCTACAACTGACGCCATCAGCGGACCACACCTGTGCACATCAGGGGAGTAAAGACATTGATCATTGGCCTTGAATACAAGTGGCAGATCACTGCCCTTGTCATCTGCAACATGATAGGAAGATGCCTCTCTTTCTAACTGATTTTTTTAGGAAGTATTAACATTTTCTCCCATTTGGAAGCCATACACGAGAGCTTCTTCATGCTGGTGCAACCTTAAGTTCACCCCAAACTACTAGGCTAGTGGCGAAACCACTCGCCAGTGGGTTCTCTCTACTGTTGTATTATAGTACATGCAAATGTGTGAAAAGTTTGGGACAAGGAGATGCTGATCATCCTGGTTTCTTGGCGCCATCATGCATGCGTAAGTTTCTTGGACTGGATTTGCAGCAACTACCCCAGCATGCTTACATGTTACACCCCCTTTGCTGCACCTCCAATGAGCAGCCTTGTGACACGAGGATTATCAAATAAATGTATGCACTGTGGGGCACATAACATACATGTTGTGGCTTGTCCCTAAACTTTGGCATGGACATCCTGAAGGCAGAGTCCAGTACTTGATTTTGAGATGCATGGCTGCATCTTGCTAGCCACGAGGTCGTGAAGGGCACTTGGGCCAAGGCAGATTTTCTCCTCATCTGCACACCCGCATTCCAACATAAGGACATGCCTTACGATGGGCAGTTTCTCATTTATGATTTTGAGGCAGAGGAGGAGGATAAAGTCTTGTGGTGCATGAAACTGCAATCTGTGTCCTTGTAGCCACTTTGCCACTTTTGAAGTGCCGCGGCACTTTTTGTTTCTTGTATGGGTGCGTTCAGTACCAAGTGCACTTGTGGTGATGATGATCCATTGTGCATGGAAACAGCTTGGAAGTCCCCTAAATGCTTTAGACACAAATAATACTTCTTGAAAAAATGCACATTACCATGGAGAGTCATGATGAATTCCCCAATCACATAAAACTTGCATATGAATACATCACGGCATCTATGTTGTGTATTAAGGTAAGAATACACCTTGTTCCCAATTCTTTTACAAAGATCTTTACTCACAAATTGCATCATATCCAGATATTCTTGACACAATGCATTGTGTTCATGGATATTGTATCTCCTACCCGACAATGCAAGAAACCCTGAAACAAGGAATATCATAGGCATAGGTGGGCATGCAACATGTACGAGTATTTGTAGTTAAGGGCTAAACTGAGCCTTCATTGTTGGTTTCCATCATAGGATATCTATTATCTGGATATTGGTACTTCTTATGTATCACAAGGGAGCTGATTGCCCAACGACATGTCCGTCCATCTGGCTTTCCATGTTAGACGTCTTAAGTTAAACCGAGACCCCGGCAAGAGCATCCTTGGACAGGAGGTCCTCCCGCCATCACACATCTAAGTGAGAGAGGATATGGAGGCATCCTTGAACATCCATAATGCAGGGAAAATGCCAAATTTCTCATAAAGTGACAGGGTTACGATGTAACCCATGATCACTGGGGATCCTACAAATGTTATGAGACGTTCATGACCTCATCAATGGCTCTTTTCATGCCTGAAAAGAGATGAGGGAAGTGTTACGTATCTAGCGTACACGTGTCACTAACTCTAAGGCGGATACTTTTGTGCATATAATCACAGACCACCAAACAATTGTATTCCATTTCTCATGCCAGCACGTTGATGGAATTTGGGCAACATCTTGGACCGTCCTTTTTCCAGATGTTTCTCATGACTTCAACCACCTTGTAGAACGGTTGGCATACGTTTTGTGAATGTCATTGGTGATTGTAAAACTTTTGTTACTGCTTGAAAGATCTCAGAAGTTATCGAGGTCTCTATACAATGAACTCCCGGATTTCTCAGCAAGGCTTCTCAATGGGACAAGTGACATCGCGACTTCACATGCACTGCCCTTGTCGAGCATCAATGACTTCAACGCTTCCTCATTTGTGTAATGTGTAAATGTGTGCCTGGTTGTTTACACTTCTCACCATAGTAAAGCAATCATAAACCAAAACTTGAACACTCGTCCATTTTGTACTTGTATTTGCCTTAATAACTACTAGCTGTGAATCAGTTTTCAATTATATATCATTATGTAAAACAGGAGAACAGAATGACAGAGGATCGTACTGCAGTTTAAGAACTTTTAGGAATGATGTGTTTGATTTTTGTGCCTCTACAACACAAGAATGAAACATACACGGTTACACCCCTGGTGCACACAAGTTTGTGGGCTCTGTTCACAGGCATGATGATCTTTGCTTTCATGGCCCACTGTATGACCACCCTCAGATTTCTACGCCGATCGGCCAACTACCTCAATCTCTGGTGTCTTGTTTTAAAAGGTTCTCACAGGTTCGACCTCTTTCTAGAAGATTCGTCAGAACTATCACGAACCGTAACAAAGTTTTGAGACTACTTTGTCAACTTCTCGATGACACTAGACTTCTTTTATTATTTACCTTGATGTTATCTGAAAAGTCTACCTGGAGGCAACCCACGATGTATCATCACACGTACCACTTGCCTCACCATCAACTATTCCTCTTTTTTTGTTTGCAGGTGTATACATTTTCTTGAAAGTTTGGACAGTTTTAATTGAAGATAACTTGTTTCTGATTTCAAGTTACTCAAGCTTCCCAAGATCCCAGATTGTCTTCTACTCTACAACTTCTACATGTCCACCATCTACGTTATGCTTGGTGTTACACTCAATATCAAAGTGCAACGGTGCTAGAGGGCAGCCAATAACTTCAATCCAATGCAACAACCTCATATGAATATGTTGCACATTTTCACCATCAAGAATATTGCAAACCTATGGAAGACAACAGCATAATGAACGAGAATACCTAGCAGCAAGAAACCATAATCACGTGAATATTCTGGCTATGAGGGACAGCAAAAAGATATTCACACCTTTCTCCAAGTTGCCCACACGGCAGCAGCGATGGTCTTTGCGACAACCGGCGCAAGACCAGCAACTCAGATGGTCAATTTGTGATGGACCACTCGGCCTCAACAAATCCCTCACCTTTGGTGCTACCCACTCAGTTGGCACCATGCATGATGGCATGAGGCATCAGTCAAAAGGCTTCCATTAACGATGACATGTACAAGAAGCTGTCATCACTTGAGAACTTGAAGAATGTTTTATTCAAAAAACCCATTACAACATTGGAGGAGATACATCTTCTGTGTGTGCTTGAGGTAGTGCTCACTGAGAGAAACACCTAACTTCACAGGACGATGGATCTCACAAATCTAAAGGGACTGACAGTTTGGATGTGGTTCATGAGTTTGGAGATGTTATCATTCACTTCTAGGTTCCATAGAGAACAAGAGAAAACTGAGCACGTCGCCTCGCTTTTGCTTGGCATAACTCTACTGGTCTGGTCTACTGGACATCCCATGGGTGCAAGACACTGGTTGATGGTACTGTCCACTCTAAATGATACGACCCACTTCCCCAATGCTTTTTGGTCATTATCAGAGTTATGGCTAGTCATCCCAAAATCACACACTTTATGATAGGTGTATCAAGAAGTGTATTTCTGCATGTAAACATTTTCCACAAAAAAAACCACATGAATGCATGTCAGCGAGGGCCAGATGCACGTTCCATTGTATAGAAATAAAACTATAATGGGCTCTATGTGATGTTTAGCAGTTTTTGTGAACATTTCATGATCACTAGTATGTTCACTTCCGATTACACTTGTCGATACACAGTTTCACGGGTGAGGCGATCAGTCATGTGTGCGTCATCAACTCTAAGTAGTTACACGTTATGTGCTCCTCTTGGTTTTTCTTGCATTTCAATTACACATCTTTCTCATAAAATCATTCGTGCAGAAATGTACCTCTCGTAGCACAGGTGATCATTTATCGAATGTATCTGTTATTGAGTGACATTGTACAGTCTGCAAACCAAATGTACAAAGCATTTCAAGGAATTTGGTATCAAGGATCTGGCCAAAAGGTCAAGATATAATCTTAATAAAGGGAGTAGAAGCGCACTAGGTGCATATATTGGACGATTTCCAGTGGAGATGACTATGACCCCTTATACCCTGACAGATATTAGGGAGAAGTAACAAGTGCTGCTCTTCTTAATTCATTCGCCAAATAAAATCTCACATACACTCCTCCAGTACACTTTCTGTGTTTGGGAGGAGAATAGAAAAAAACTGCTTCTTGTTTGACGAGATCGTGCAATGTACAATTTTGTACAAATTGGGATGTCCACCACCTAAACACCTGTTTGGTGGGGGGGGGGGGGGGGGGAGAGACGATGTCCAATGAATTTCCATTGAACTTTGTACCCTCCTAAAAGGATAAATTTCATGAGGCTTGTTATTCAACAGTGTGTGTAGGGAAAAAGGAGATTTATACCCAAATACATCTCACACAAACAAGTAAGAACACATTTTTGTATTTATTGACAAGTGCAGCACACACACTCTCACACATATGCTCTTCCAACATGCTTTCCACACTGGGAGGAGGGTGCTTAGAGAGGAAGACTTCTACGTCCGCCACGTACAAACCCACGTACAGTCCTTAAATAGACTTTCCCTTCATGAAGGGAGGGGTGAATATTGTATCCGATGAATGACACCCACTCCGATCATACACTTCTGGTGTTTTGAGGTGGGACGGAACCATGTTCTTAGACACTACAAGAGGTCATGGGGATGGTAGAATATGGGTGGTTGTACCTTGTATGAATAAATGAAATGATCCTCCAGTTTCCATGGCAATGCAATACGATTTCATTGTGTCCAAATACAATAATGGCAGACACCGTGCAATAAACAAACCTGTCAAAAACACTGAAATAAAATTAAGTGCCTAAAACTCATATTCACTGATTAGATCTCATTATTACTCCATACAAAACTGCACAAAACGTTCCTGTGCAGTGTATACATATGTTTCAGTGGTCAGAGGTATGCTTGTGCCCATCTAACCTTGTAGTAGAAACATGTGTCAGTGTATAAGAAGGACACAAGTAACTAGACCGGAACTTCACTGACAACACCGATTACAATTCGTCACTAGAGGAATCCAGAAATTGTTGAATCCAAGGCCACAGTTTTTGCTGTGGTGGTATGAAGTCACATTAAGAGGAAACCTCTGTTACAAAAGAAACAAATACAAGAACCAACATGACCAAGGGGTATGCTAAGCATGTGGGAAGCCGGGCCACATATTGCGTGGCAGTTGGAAGCGACTATTGCAGGCCAAAGGGGGGGAAATTCATGGAAAATGCCGGAAGAGTCAAGAAATGAAAGAGGGAGAAAACATATTGTGAATCTCGTCTCCAGTCAGAAAATCCCACGTCACCCAACTGCCGGTGTAAACAGCTCACACTACCGCAGACAAGGGTTCCAGATATCGTGACATTTGGCAAGAAATTTAATGACGATAAATCATCTACACTGCTATCAGAATCCTCCTTCAATTCAACAATTTGGACCTTACTAGGTTTTAACTCCATGATTCAGATGAGAATTTTGGGTTCTGATTTCATTTGGCGGTCCAAAATGGTTAAACTCCTCCTCAATTAGTACTTTCATCTCAACAACATGAGCTAGGTCATGTCTTCATGCATCTATGAATTTGAAAAAGAAAAGGACTAGGAATCAGGGTCTATGCACGTAATTGTGCATTGACAAAAGTCATGATCAATTATGTGAAATATATGTTTCATTTTAAAAAACCTGTCACACATCCAGTCATAATGAAAACATCTAGAAATATGTTTATAGAGGAGCAGGCTACATTGAAACCAAGGAGTTTAAAAGCTGTCACATCATACCAGCATTACTGGATGGGAGGTCCTCTCGTGGTTTTTGTCGCACTGGAATGGTTTAGGAGCTGGGTATGAAGACCAGACCAGGGCTTTTTAAAGATAAAACCTCAATTGACGACTGTGTATTCGTCAATTTTGCAACAATTTTTTGCTTCAAATAGCAAAAACACAGTGTGTAGCAATCTGGAGGATATAGTCAATGAGAAACTCCAAAGTCATCCTCGGGAAAGATCTCTTGTATGTGCACCATCCACAAGTGAACTAAAGTAGCAGTGTCGTTTAAGTCAGCATGAATCGCAGGAAACAACACCTATCTTTTATGAAGCAACCCACAACACAGTGGTAATCACGTGAAGCAGAAAACAAGGAATCAACATAGGAATTCATTGCAGCCACAACATGATGATGGACGCACCCATCTCAGTTGAAGTGGCCACTGATAGTGAGGCGGAGCTCACATGTGGCCAGCCCACGTGAAACCTGAAAAAGGTCAAAATTGTGATAGCTGATGCAACACACACATCATGCTAGTAAAGTCTCACGACATACCACGGAATTCTCAACCTTCCATATATGATTTTCATTTTATTTTTCAACAAATATCCCAAGAGCTATCTCCGCAATGCAGCACCAACTTGTTGAAAAGTTGCCCCTCCGCATGCCCATGTACGGCGCCGGGAGGCGCTGACGAGCTGCCAGAGAGAGGAAATTCCTTGCCGGTGGATAGAGCGGCTTGAGTATTGCTCGGATGCTCAAATGGATGATTGCCCTTGAAATTTGACAAGTTGCTAAATCCGATGGAAGTTGTTTCACCGGAATCGGACTAGTATTTAGGGAGATATGGTCTTCCAAAGTTGGGGTCTTCGCGGCGGCTCTGAGAGAGGGCCGCGACTCGACTTTTGGTGGATAATCGACCGGACCGATTAACAAAAGTTCCATCTGGAGATTTTGCTCCGGAAGGTCTGCCAAGGCGTTCGGTGGATAATCCACCGGATCCTGTAGTGCAGTTTGTTACTGAGGGAATTGAGCCAAAATCCTAGCTCGACGTCCGAAACTCAATAGTACGTGGGACATTCAAAATTCTGACTACAGGTCCGCAGACAGGTTTCAAACCTCTTCACATCCCATCACCAAACTCGACCCAAAAGTGGGGAAGGTGCATGGAAATAGTGCAAGGGACCCCTACACTATGTGCAATGGGATCTGCGCCTTGGGAAAGGTGCTACGCATGCAAAGGAAGGCATCACGGCGTGTGCAGGCCATGGAAGCATTAGGCATTTCTGTCGTGGGTGAAACGTGCGCATCGACAAGCGTAACTTGAGCTACGCTTGGCCAAATTGCATGCGGTCTCATACGTTGGAAAGCTCATGACTAGCCCTATGAATGTTCTGATAAAAACTAACATAGAATGACTTTATTCAGTTCACAAACTGACTGTCTCTACGTTCCTGCTCACATAGGGTGAGGCAACCAGGACGCTCACGCTCAGTCTCAGATTTGTACAAAACAGAAGACGCGAACCACTAAACACGATCAGACAAACATCGTAACCACACCCCGTGGATTTTCCCGAAGAAGGGTTATTGGCCCACGGGTATGATTGTCTCCAACGTTCACGCCTTCCGTAGAGCACATGATCGTCATCGTGGACGTCGCACTGAAGTTGTGAGAACCCATTGGAGTAGAAGCTGTACAAATGGCGCAGAAGGAGACGCCTCAAGAAGTATGCGGGCAGCCCAGGCTTTAGGCTATGCAGATGGTAGTTCGAGTTGCACCTCGCGCATAAGGGGCTATTGGACATCACGTTGGGAAAAGAAGTACTTACAGAGGTGACTACTATGGACGCGGAGAAGCAGGCTTTCAAAAAGAAGAACACGGAGGCGCTCATGCTCCTCTATTACAGACGAGTCGCAGTGGGGCTACTTCCAAGGCTGCAAGCTGGCAATTGAAGCTTGGAAAAAACTTTCCGCCATCCACCAATCCAAGTCACTTGCGAACAAAATTTTTGCGATGAAGCGGCTCCTCATGGTGAGAATCGAGGAGGGAGACGGCGTCATCTCCGTCATGCAGCGGATCGAGTCACTCGCCTCACAATGCAATGATGTGGTGTGGAAGATCAACACACATCTGCAGGTGATGGCCCTCCTCATGGCCCTACCTTGCAGTTTGGGTCCACTCATCATCGTTCTTGGAGGATGGTCAGCAGACAAGCTCACCTATGGTGCAGTCGTAGAGTACATCTACAACGAGGTACAACATCGAAGCTGCAGGGAGTCCTTGTTTTCCTCATCGGCCCTCGTCACCAAAATGTGTGGTGGTGGAAGCCGGGGCAAAGAAAGCAGTGGAGGGGCGGCGACAAGAAGGGCGCCAAGAAAGGTGCGTGCCGCAACTGCGGCAATGAGGGCTATTGGGCTCGTGAATTCCTGGAGGAGGCGAAGGCCAACGGCAAAATCAGCAAAGGCAAGGCGCTCCCCAATGGCAAGAACCACTTCCTCAAGAAGGCCAACATGCTATGCCTAAATATTGGGGTCGAGGAGCACACCCAGGATGAGAAGGTGGGGTTCTCCACCTACGAGAAGTCCTCCAAGTCAGTGGTGGTCACTAAGGACAAAGTCAAGCCGGCGGCCGGCCAATGTGACGTGGAGGTGGAAGGCATGGTGGACAACAAGAAGGAGCTACGCACAATCCGTGATGTGTAGCACGTCCTAGGCCTGGCTGACATCTTGAGTGTCAGCCGGTTGACTGATAAGGGGTACAAGGTGCTCTTCCAAAGGAAAGGCGCAGTGGTGTACAATGACTGTGGCGGCGAGGTCGTGCTGGAGGTGAAGTGCGAGGGCGGTCTCTTCATCGTTGAGACCAAGGTGACCCCCATGGTATCGGACGTAGCAGACCCGCAGGCGTGTGTCGTCAACATGGCCAAGGGAGGACTGATCTACAGCTCCAGCACACACGGTTGGGGCATTCGGCGCCCGCATCCGTTAAGGAGATGGTGAAGCGTGACATGGTGCGTGGCCTCGTCATCGACGGCGTAGCAGACGCGGAAACACATGGAGAAGCGCACAAAAAGTGCAAGCCTTGTATCTTGAATAAGGCACAGCGCAAGCTGTTCAATGAGAACGAGGCTCGCGCAAACGACCTACAAGAGGTCGTGGACAATGACATGTGCGGACCATTCAAAACGCCGTCACACAGCAACCTGAGATACTTTGTCACCTTCATTGATGACTGCAGTAAGAATCTCTACGTGTACTTCATGAAGTTGAAAGGAAAGGTCCTGGACCGGTTGAAGGAGTACATCGTAGCGGTGGAGAGGAAGACCGACCGGAAGGTCAGAGCGCTACGCAACAACAATGGCGTAGAGTACGTGGGATGCAGTGGGTGGATGAAGTAGCAGGGCATCATGTGGGAACCCACTATGCCGTACTCGCTACAGTACAACGGAGTGGCAGAGCACGCGAACCAGATGCTGCTAAACATGGTGCGGAAAATGCTTGTGGATACGAGGTTGTAGCGAGGATTCTGAGCAAAGGCTGTGCGTACAACGAGCTACACCATCAACCTCACCCCAATAGCGGTTCTGAAGGGTAAGAGTGGCTGGAAGTCACCGCAAGAGGTATGGAGAGAGCACAAGCCAAATGTGGCACATCTGAAGGTGTTCGGGTGCAAGGCACACACAATGGTACAGGCGACATAGCGACGCGAAGGCAAGCTGGGACCACGGGCGAAGACATGCTTGTTCCTCGGCTATGAGAGGGCACAAAAAGTGTACCGGCTCTTGTACCCATGCACACAAGAGATCATCCACAGCCGTGACGTTGAGTTTCATGAGCAAAAGAGCTTCGGCGGCAGCAGCAATGACATAAGCGCCGGGAACACTCCCAAAAGGGGGGGAGTGGTTCGAGCTCCTTGACTACAAGAAGGAGCCTTCAAACGCGGAGGTCGATGATGTCGTCGGAGCACGGTAGTGCAGCAGGTGTAGCAACCAAAGTGGATGAATCCAACGATGATGCAGTTTGGCTAGAGATCCGGCGGAAAGATCCATCGAAGGAGGCACCACGGGTGCCAAAGCGAGTACTACTGGCAGAGTTTGCATCGGGCATTAGAGAAGAATCCTTCGGATGCATCACCCGTCCGGTTGATGTTTCAGTGGAGCAGGAGAGATCCTTGGAGAGCCGTCCGGTTGATGATTCATAGGAGCCGGCAAAGTTGGAAGGATCACAACACAGTGACGAGACGCCACCAAAATTGTCGCATCGCAGCGAGAGGCAACAAAGAGTGGGGAAGCATTTTGTCGTAGGCAACGGTCGATGGATCGGCATAACGCGGTACATACTGGCTACATCAACAAAGCCGACAATCGTGCAAGAGGCACTTGCACTGCCCGAGGGGAAGCAGTGGGATGCCGCCATCAAGTTGAAGTTGACGTTCATTGCTGAAACGACACGTGACAGCTGGTTAGTAGGCCGAAAGACGCCAAGGTCATTGGCTCGAAGTGGGTCTTCGAGACCCTGTATCACGAAAGAAAGTGTGGTGGAAAAGTACAAGGTGCGGCGTGTGGCAAAGGGGTAGCACACCGTAAGGGCAAGTACTATGATGAGACGTTCACCCCCATTGCCAAGTTCACAAGCACCCATGCGATCCTTGCGGTGGTAGCCGCGAGGGACGTGGGGCTCCACTAAATGGACGTAAAGATGGCATTCCTCAATGGCATCATTGACAAAGAAATCTACATGGAGGTGCTGGAGGGGGTGGGGGCGCCGGAGGGCAAGGTGTGCAAGCTGCAGAAGTCCCTGTACAATCTAAAGCAATTTCCCTGATGCTAGTACCAATAGATGGAGAGCTTCATTGCAGAACTCGGCTTCAAGCGTTGTTAGGCAGATCATAGCATGTACATGCAACACAGCAAAAGGCTCCCTCAGATTGTTGCACTCTACGTGGATGATCTGATCTTGTGCTCCTCAGACCTACCAAGCCCACAGCAGCTGGAAGAGTAGTTGAGCAGCAGGTTCCGGATATCGGACATGGGGGAGCTGGAGTTCTTCCTCCAGGTGAGAATCACGCGGAACCGGAGGGCATGCACGCTTGAGGTGGGGCAGGCCAAATACGTGGCCGAGGTACTGAAGCGGTACGGCATGGAGGACTGCAAACCAGTCTACAGTCCTGTCTCCATGACCTGTGAACAAAATGCGGCAATGACACCACAAGCAAAAGAAGAGTGGGAGGATATGGCAGGGATGGCATACCAATCGGCGGTGGTCAACCTCATGTATGCCATGCTAGCAACTCGACCTGACCTAGCCTACACGGTGGGCCAAGTGAGCAAGTACGTGGCTGATCCAGGGCTGCTACACTGGCAAGCGGTCAAGCGCATCCTCAGCTACCTACAAGAAATGCAGCACGCGCACCTGAGGTTCGACGACAAGGGGCGGGCGGACCCTTTGCACTTTATCTGCTACACGAATGCAGACTACGCTGGGGATGTGGACAAGCGGAAGTCCACATCCGACTACGTGTTCTTCCTTGCTAGTGTAGCAGTCTCGTGGTGGAGCAGGAAGTAGGACTGCGTCGCCGCCTCCACAGTGGAAGCAGAGTACATTGGGCTTGCCAAGGCGGTCAAGGAGGCGGTGTGGCTCTGCAGGTTTCTAGGGGAGCTGGACATGCGGCAGCAGGAGCCTACAATGGTGCAAGACGACAACACTGCATCCATCTTGCTAACCAACAACCCGATGGGGCACAGGAGGACAAAGCACATTGATGTGCGTTATCACTACGCACGGGACATGGTCGAGATGGGGCAAGTGGTGCTACAACACTGCAGCACGCACAACATGCTTGCAGAATGCTTGACCAAAGCGCAACCGATGAGCGTGGCCGGGCTTGGGATGACTAGGTACGATGGGCTGGAGGAGGCAGCGGAAGATGAGTGAGAGCAAGCAGGAGAAATGGGCATGGTAGGTGCAAAGGGGGATAATGTTGAAAATGTGCCCCTCCACATGCCCAAGTACGGCGCCAAGGAGGCGCTGACAAGCTGCCAGAGAGAGGTAATTCCTTGCCGGTGGATCTAGCGGCTTGAGGAAGACTCGGATGCTAAAATAGATGATTGCCCCTAAAATTGGACGAGTTGCTGAATCCCGTGGAAGTTGTTTCACCGGAATCGGACAAGTAATGAGGGAGATATGATCTTCCAAAGCTGGGATGTGCGTGGCGGATCTGAGAGCCGGCCGCGACTCGACTTCTGTTGGGCGATCGACCGGACCAAGTAACAAAAGTTTCATCTGGAGATTTTGCTTCGGAAGGTCTGCCGAGGCGGCCGGTGGATGATCCACCGGATCCTGTAGTACAGTTTGTTACTGAGGGGCCTAGCCAAAATCCTGGCTTGACGTCCGAAACTCAGTAGTACGTTTTATTACTTGGGGACAGTCAAAATTCTGACTGCAGGTCCATGGACAAGTTTCAAACCTCGTCACACCCCATCACCAAACTCGACCCAAATGTGGAGAAGGTGCATCAAAACTGTGCAGGGGACCCCTACACCATGCAATGGGATCTGTGCCTTAGGAGAGGCGCCTCGCATGTGAAGGAAGCTGCGACGGCATGTGCGCGCCATGGAAGCGTTAGACGCTTCTGTGGTGGGTGAGACATGTGCTTCGGCAAGCAAAACTTGAGGTACGCTCGGCAAAATTGTGCACGGTTTCATGTGTTGGAAAGCTCATGACTAGCTCTATGAATGTTTTGATCATGTTTATAGTAAAAAAATGCACGAAATGATGTTAGTCCCTTCGCAAACTGACTGTCTCTATGTTCCTGCTCGCATAGCGTGAGGTGACCAGAAAGCTCACGCTCAGTCTCAGATTTGCGCAAAACAGAAAACATGAATCACTTAACACGATCAGACAAACGTTGGAACCGCATCTCGCAGATTTTCCCGACACAGCTATCTGATTGGGTTGAATCTGGGGTGCAGACTAAGGGGACCCATTTGAGTGTACATGACTTGTCCAAGCTAGAATGCCATATGATAGGACATTATCAGCCCCATCCACGTCACCATTTCCAGCCCCAGCGCTCTTTTAAACAGAAGACCTGTTAGTTACAAATGTGCATAAACTACCAAACATTGAACGACGTTACCATCAAGAACTACTACCCTATTTCACACCCAAAAAAAAAACAATTCTTTTTTTTTCCAAACATGAGTACGGGTTTTCTCCAAAAACAACTTGCAAAGTGGTTTTCACCAGATCCTTGGAACATGTGAGGAAATGAAGGAAATGGTGTTCCACACTGAGGAAAAACAATTCAAGTTCAAGTGTATGCCATTTGGAATAGCATTTACAAAGCAATGTTTATGACAGTAATGAAAAACATATACTGGCCAAGTTTGCTGGAGTTTTCTCTTGTCTAGATTGATGGTGTAAAACAACACCGAGATTCAATGAACACCTCCTAAAAGTCCTTGAATGTTTACGAAGAGATAAGAACTCCAGAGAATTGGTGTAATGTGGAATTTTTTACAGTTCCGTCATTTCTTTTCCCCATGTCACGTTTTTACAACCAATCACCCAAAACATATACACTCACGAATTTGTGTACACGACTGAAACACATGATGAGGATATCTTTAGGAAATAGGCTATTGTTCAGATCACCTTTCTAGGAACTTTCTTGTACGACCAACAGGCCTTACTTGTTTTTTACAGGTAGTTCCTAGAAAGATTTAGGCGTTAAAAAACTCTCGACTATATTGCAATGAATATATGGAGGATTTGAAGATACAACTGCCTGTAATATAGCACAAACCAAACTTCTTTTACTGTAACCCAGATGAGGCTAACGTAATATTCTGGTTAGTTGCCTTCTCCTGTGAATTGCCCCTGTGTGTACCTGTAAGATGAGCGAGCTTAATGTTCACGTGCGAAGTACGAGCATTCGCACTTTGAGCAACTAACAGATTTATAATAGACGAGTGCGTGTTTTCCTCACATCGCAGGAGACTTCTTGCATGTTCAAAAGCGATTGCAATAATGCTGGAAGTTAGCAAGGAAATGGGAGAAAAAGTTTGGTCTACGTTTTCGTTTCGGTCATCCATTTTTAAGTCAATTGTAGGCCCAGTGGTATAGAGGCACAACCGAGTACAAATTTGTACATTTCTTTAAGGTATGACGGATGTATTTCCTTTGAAGAAGGTTACCAAATTTAAACCGGAGACATTTTTACAAAAGAAAAGAAGATACCAGGGATGAAATCCATCTCTTTTTGGGGATACATCCACTTTACGATTATTTGAGCATTTGCCTGGTTAGCGATGATCAGATGTGTAAGACATTGTTAATGGTTTTGTCGACTAAGGAGAGAGAAACACCTATCTCTTCTTTCTTCAATCCTCGATTTACCGTAATCAATAGCCTATGAACCACAATGTAACATCCATGCAAAATGTTGATTCGATGTCCAAAATCTTTTGGTGTATGTACGGAAGGACACCCTTGCATCAATAGTAATACGCAGTGACGAATGCTACCTGGAAAACCAAGCTGGCTCACGAGAAACAGAGACAACTTCCGTTCACAAAGAGATCGCAAAGTTGCAAGGGTTTGCATGGATCAGCAGATGCTCGGTTTGGGAATTGGGTGGTGCCCATGCCCATGTCTACGCGCTTGATGTTTTCAAACTACCAATATCAACCTTGCTTGACGACACCATCCAATGACCTTCCATCTTTGTGATCAACAGCATTGAGCCATGTAAAAGGATGTATCGTGTGTCTACACTTGTGTATTCATTTCCTCCGAGTTCATACATTTGCCACTTCATTTCCCCATACACACGCCCAAAACACTTCTCGTTCAAGGGGGGCGGTGTATTGCAGTCTTTGCTACCGTTGATTCATCACTTGTATATCCGGGAAGTGTATGGGACAGTGAACGCAATGCAAGAGGACTGCTGAACAAAAACAATACACAAATTTCTAAGGAAGATGAACTGTCTAAGGAAGATGAAAAAGTGTCTAAAGAAGAATCTCAGTCTACATCTGTGTACATTTCCTATACACCCCACACTCTCCACGTGATGCAATGCCTGCTACAATCCCCCGATACACTTTTCTTGGAAGGGAGGGAGGCGTTGGGGGAGGGGGTGTCTTCACTGGATTCAAGTTTTGTATACACAAATCCAAATCTGATGGGACTGTCTGAATCCAAAAACAGACATTATTGTGTCATTCAAACAGTTACAGATATTCGGGTTTAATCTCTGATTTCTCCCTCGAACCTCATGCAGTTGACTCGACTCGTCGAACCTGTTAGGAAAACGAAATTCTCCCTGCAGATTGACTTCTGACGAGTTTTTCACAGCACACGCGTTCGTGTACGCATTGTTCTATCTTGGACATTGATACCCTGTAAGCCGGACAGTGCCAATGGTACTGATTACGGCTTGTGGCTTCCTTCAATGTACATGATGACTGTGGACTTCAAATATACAGGAAAAACCGTGTGATATCAACCCAAGAACGGGGTCGATCCATCAAGAATTGAGGAAGATATGCCCGGCCAAAGGTTGGTCCGGCCGAGGGGAAAAGGGTGACGGGAAATCATCCCCAAAGACCAAGGCTCGACCCTCGGAAGACCCAACAAGGCCGAAGTGCGCCTTGGGGCTGGATATTCAATGAGTCAAGGATCATTGAGGGCCAAGGGCGCTTTGGAATGGCGCCCCGGTGTGTTATTACCAGGAAGGGCGCTTCGGGCGGCCGTCACCGCCGCTAGTGGTGCTGCCAGTGGCAGATTGTCGTGTTTCACGGAAACGGCCATATCTCGGCCATTTCTCTACGGAATGGTGTGATTCTTGGTGCGTTGGAAGGCTGGGAAGGCGAGCTACGTGATGTTAAGGAAACAACACTCATCCCCGGCCTGTACGGGGCCGCGCACGACTCAGCGACCTCGGGTCGCCTAGGATGTTTCATCATGTACATATAGTCTTGTATGTTGACACTTGAATAACAAGTACAGTTTACTCTCACTATGACACACGTGTTCCCGTGCTCCCTCGAGATGAACCTACGCTTCTGCAACCCCAGGTTGGTGTGCACCGGCCTCCCCTTGGTCGCCGTTGCCACCGGTTGGTGCCTACACCATCCGGTTGAGGCTAGCACACCGCGCCCGGTTTACATACCCAGACAACAAGATTGAGGTCAAACATATGTTACGTAATCTACCTTCCTACATCCAGGAGTATAAAACAATGTGTATACGTAAAACAACCATTCAAATAGAATCTCTTCCGTAGAGGGAAAAACGTTCTGGGAAATTACGTTCCTTCCTTTAAAGTACCTACACAGATGAGTGTACACATATTCTAGTGTGTATAAAAGTAGATCGATTAGTTATATCTCCCATGTCTTCAATGCTACCCAGATCATGATGGACCCAAAAAGCATGGCAGCACTCACTGATTGGCAAGCACCCACCAGCATCCAAGAGTTTATATCCAAGAGGTTATCAACTCATACATGATCAAGCAAGAGTATTAACCCCTCTCTTCGATCTCATCCGTAGAACCACTGAGTGGATTTGAGATGAGAACAAGAAGAAACATTCCATTCCTTGGGAAAATGTTGGAACTTGACGCGTGCCTCACGACTAAGGAATAAAACAGTGGGTCACACTATGGCCACCAACACGTCCGATTGCGCAATGAAAATCATTCTCCTCCAAGGCACTGATGGTGGAGAACAACCATTCCCGTACATTCTTTATAGTTACATAGGCTAGGTCAAACAGCACAGTGTACAAGAAAGAAAGGTGGTAGCCGTACCGGCAGTCAAGGCATATTACTTGGAATGACAAAAACATGTAATCTTTACTTATCACCACAAACTCAAACATCTCCGGGCTCTGCCAGACCCGAGCCGACAACAAACTCCATGGACGGAGTTAATCAATTATAGCTCTGTTTACAAAAACAAACACCTATCCAGGAATATAAATTGAGTGCATTCTCTTGGTGGACAAGAATAATTGATGGCTGGGATCAGTGGTCTGGAAATTGAATAAGACTTTTACCTTGAGCGACTGTTTGCGAGGGGTTAGGAGGAGTTTGGTATGTATGGGAAATGTAAGCTCTGATGAGTGTTCTTTACTGAAAACAACAATTCACTTGAAAAATTTTTGTGCCACTAATGAATGAGCTACGGAGGATGCTATTGCAGGAGTGCCATGACGTTGGTCCAGGTGGACACTTCGGCGAAGCTGACTTTGAAGATGTCCGGGAATTAAAACTGGTTTAACAAGATGCAATCCAAGATTACAAGCTATTGTAGGACGTGCGACATTTTTCAGTGCCACAAGTTGAGATGAACCAAAACACTGGTTTTGATTCAACTGCTATCATTGCCAAAAGGAACTATGGTTGGAAATCTCCACATACGTTTTGATGGGCTTGGCAGTCAGTTTAGAAAAATTTGACGCATTTTTTGTGTTGGTTCACCGGTTCTCAAACATGTTGCTCAACTGCAACATCATTCATTTTCAAGGAAGCAACACAATTGTTCCTACGACTCAAATAAATCTTCAACTACACGTCGTCTTCTCTTCAATTACCAGTGGTAGAGATGGAAGGTTCACCAACAGGTTTGGCTAGAGAAAATGACTCACTAAGGCAGTCCGATCAAGCTAAATTTAACTTTCCATCCACACAGTGACGAGAAAAACGAGCAAACCACTTGGCCACTTGAACAGCTACCCTGGACTCTTCACGAGCCTCATGGCACTGAAAAAGTGGTCAAGCTATCAAATTCCACCGTCGCAACGAGTAAAACACCTTTTGATTTGGACAGCAGTAGAATATGCTCAACACTCACACAATCATAGATTTTCACCAACATACCAACGGGCAATATCAATTGGCCGGAATTCCTTATGATCTGGGACAATGCACTTCAAAAACTTGCAAAAACACAAGTTATGATGATGCAAGCTGTTGGCAAGCATTAGACAGAAATCGGATTCCAGGTTGGTGATTGCGTCCTGCTCGTGTTGGGGAACATCAAACTTTGGAGGCAGGACTACACAAGGCTGGAACCTTAATGGATGGGTCTATACGTCATTGATGATATGCAAATACAACTCCTCATTAAGTCTCGCCTCCGTAATAGCATGGTTGTCTGCCCGGTGTTCCACGTCAGCCAAATATAAGTCTACTAGGATCCAAATGAGTATTTTACAGTAGAGACCTCTGCCACCGGTTTCGAGCAAACAAGGGTACGGGGGATATCCTTGGATCAAGCACAACTTTGGGCACAAAAGACAAGGTAATGTTTTTGGAAAGTCACCTCATGGTAAGGCTAAGGCATTTTGCATAACAATCACGAACTGTAAGACGATGTACTAGATGTTGTTTTTCAAATTGACAATGATTTAAGCCAACATCAATCCACTTCTTTCAATGCATCAAAGTCATGGCTAGAAGGGAAGGAATTTTTATATCTTTGACAAACACCAATTCCTAACCTTGCAAGTAGTCACCCCTACACGGCATAATGCACCACAAATTCCATAAATTTACACTGATTGACCATGGACATTTTTGCCGACAACACCAACATCTGCATTCTATTCCATATGGATATGATAGACTCAACCCTTTTTCTACGCGATTCAATTGAAGTATCACTAAGCAAAAGATTTTTGATACTACACGATTGACTTCCCAATGGTGCAAGAATCCTGGACCAAGTAGCTCAAACACCCTTGAAATGAAAATTGTGACTTCCATCTACCCTGCACTGACAACGCAATAACCCATAAGCCCGATCCTTTTCCATGCTTGACTGCGATATGCGTCAAAAGCCAAGAAAAAACAGGTCATAGTCATCTGGCCGATCAACGGCCAGTGACAAAAGTCATAGATCAGATGCCTCGCCAGCCATCAATTGGCCGCAGTTCAATGGGCGGCTGTCGAGGTCTGCAATCTACAAACTTTGTAGTTGAATATTGATCGTCCGGAGTCCTTGATCATGAGGGGGACTCTGGAATTCGGCCGCCAGTTTAGGTAAAACTACAAAAAACAACGATCTTGATTTCAAACCGCCCATTTCAACTTAAAAAACAAAGAAATCCCATTCCCTAATAAACACAAAAGGTTTCAATTTTTTGTGTGTGGACAACCATGGGATCCCAATTTATTTTGGCCTAGCAGGTTCCCTTCCAATGCATGGGGAGTCTCAAACTCCCCACAAGCCTTGCATAAATCTCCCTCAACTGTATCTCAAATCCCTCCATACAATAGTTTGTGATATTTGTGGATGAGGTCCATGCCATGAGTTGACGACGCATGACATGCAGCTTTGTCATGCTCCTTTTTTCCTTGTTACTGGTCTGGAAATGGTGATGTGTGATCGAGATACCGTCTTTTCTTTGCGAAGTAGGACAATGGGTTATTTAATCACAGAACATGGTGTATGTGACTTGCCTCGCATGATTTCATGCAAACATGCATGGATATGTTAAAAAATCCCAACTTCCCTTGTAACGGGTCGAGCCTCCGGCTCTTGCTCTGAAGTCATTGCCGGAGTTTGCAGATTGGCATTGTTAGTCCGCGTCAGGGGTTTACCCCCTTCACAGGACTGAGGGGAAATCGTCATCAAGGACCCACATCAGGGAGACTCAAGTCTCCAGAGGCCCATTTCCGTTTTTAACCTTACCCCTGGTTTTGGGACCCAAACCCGGGGTTTTTACCTCGAATCCGTGTGTTTGCATGATTTTTTTTGTTTTTTTTTTTATGTCGAAGTTCGTCGCAAACAAAGTTTGATTTACGTTTTGACGTTCTGGAGCAAAATCATCGCATGCGAGGCACGCTGGCGATTTCGCGCCAGTTTCTCTCGCCCCTCCTCCCTCGTCCCCCTCCTTGTCCTCACTCGCTTGCTTGCGAGGAGGGTGAGCGAGGGCGAGGGCACGAGGCCACGAGACCTCGCCCTCAAGGCCCTCATGGGCCCTCAGCCGCCGATCGGGCTGAGGCTACGATCAGCGACTGGCGGCTGGCCGGCCGGTGGCCGGCTGGTCGCTTGGCCGGCCGCCGGCCGTCCAGCCGGCCGACAGCGAGTTGGCCGGCAGCCAGCAAAATGCTGGCCACCGGCCAGCCCTCGCTGACGGAAGGGGTGGTGCGCAACCACCCCTCACTTCAGCGAGGAGGGAGGGCTGAACCGGCCCTCCCGCGACATTTCTCCCCAGTTATTACGAACCGTTTCGATTCATGAACAACAAGCAAGATTGTCATTTAACGAGTCATCAACATTGTGAAAGAAAATTTATAATTTCAATCACCAGCTAAACATGAACGTGTGCATGGTACGTGGACCTAAGCTGTAGCTTGTAGGTCAGGACGGCTGGCGGCCTCCCCCCTTTAGGCTGGATCGTCCGCGCGACAACCATGTTGGGCGTCCCCAACCTCCTATGGTCGCTGTCCATGAATGCTGCCCCGTGGGAATGTTGTTCACTTTTTTCGTGTTGAGATGGTACCTCCTGCCACACGTCAATCTGTGCGAGCTGCAAGCTCGCTCCAGTACTTGTTGACCACCCCTGTGAGCAACCAAGATTCGGGCTCCCATGAATTATGTTCAAGTCCACATCCGGCCCAATGAACGAGGTACTCCCTAACAACGCGTGACCAAAGAGCACGCTCTTAATGCTGGAGTAAGCGAAGGACCTCGTATTGGCCGTCGGCAATATGGACTGCTGGCGGTGGCTGAACGGTTCCTTCTATTGTGTATGGAGCCAGTAGTCTCTCATGAAACACGTCATGTATCTTCATACTCGGCGGAAGTAGAATCGGTATGCCACCGGCCCGCTGCGTATCACAATGGGAAACGACCCAATCCACTTCAATAGAAGGTTTCTTGCCCCTGGCGACTTTGGCCAAAGATTTCTAGTGCTAAGCAATACTTTGTCACCGATGTCAAACGAGACTTCTCGGCGACCTTTGTCGCCGTACGCCTTTTGTCGCTACCAAGCTGCTTGAAGGTGACCCTTCACTTCATGTAACAAGGAGTCGATGCGCTCAGCAAAGGCTTCAGCAGAAGGAACCTGCCCTTCTGTACTCCCACTCTTCACCAATGAAGAGGGTACCACTGGATGTCGAACACTGTTCAACACGAACGATGTAAATTGTGTGGACTTGTTCACCAAGTTGTTCACCGCAAACTCTGCCGGTGCTAAGAATTCGTCCCAATCTTGCATGGCAGGGTCCACATACATGCGGAGCATCTGCTCCAGGGTGCAATTCATTCTCTCTGTTTGTCCATCATTTTGAGGGTGAAATGCTGTCGACATTTGCGACTCACTACCAAAGTAGTCGTGCATCTTTTGCCAGAACTTACTAGCAAAGTTTTGATCTCGATCGGAGATAATGCGCAATGCCAAGCCGTGGTAGTTTACGACACCCTCAAAGAAGAGACGAGCGGTCTCCTATGTGTTCACGTCAGTGGTTGTAGGAATGAAGTGTGTCATCTTCGTCAAAAGATCCACAGCCACTAGTTTTGCATCGTGGCCACGGACCGTGTCCGGAAGACCAGTAGTGAAGTCCATGCTGATGCAATCCCATGGAGTCCCAGGAATGGGAAGCTGTTGGAAAAGTCTAGTAGGCTTCTTGCTACTATCATTATTGTGAAGGCATGGGTCCCATGTCATGCAATACTTACGGAAATCAACACTCCATCCTGGCCACCAATAGTGTTCCAAGAGTGCTTGTCCGGTCTTTCAAGGTCCCACATGACCTACGACCGGTGGGTCATGGAACTGGGAGATAGTCTTTGCTCAAAGGTCTCCCGAGTTTGGCACAACAACTTGTTCTCCATGCCAAAAGATTCCTGCGGCCTCCACCAAGCCGTACTTGTCTAGATTTTGAGAGTCTTGAAACCAAGAATCCACAAAATATCCCATCCAAATCATGATCACAAAACCGTTTTAGTGGATAATCTCTCGTGGTGGTTGCCGCAGAGGTGAAGGGGGCTCTGGTGATTGTATTGTTGCTATTGCAATGGCCATAAAACACCCAACGACCTCGGTGGTTGCTTTAACTTCCACAGACGGTCGGCTTAGTGGATTGGCCACACTGATGCGTCCTGGTCAATATTCCCATGTGAACAAGAATCAACTCAGGTATGCGCTCAAACGCGTCTGTCGTCTTGACAGGTTCGGTTGCGTTTGGAAATGTACCAATGGATTATGGTCGGTCACGACCGTCACACCCCCTTCAGCACCCTCGAGGTAGCAACGCCACATCTTGAAAATGTGTACTACCGTAAGGAGCTCTTGATCCCCAGTCGTGTGCCGCGTTTCCGCGGGGATGAGCTTCCGGCTCTCATATGCAATTGGGTGACCGTTCTGTAGAAGGAAGGCTCCGATTCCTACTACCGACGCATCACACCGAACCTCCCACAGTTGCGATGGATCCAAAAGAGCTAGGACGGCCGCCGTGGATAGAAACTCTTTTACTTTGAGAAAAGCGTTCTCGCAATCAGATTTCCATTCCCAACGCACGTCTTTTTGCGCGAGCCTGGTTAGTGGTGCTACCAGGGTCAAATACCCTTGCATAAAACGTTGAAAGTAGTTTGCAAGGCCAAGGAAAGACCCAATGTGCCCAAAATTTTTGGGGCGTGGCCAGTCCACAACAGCTTGGACCTTTTGTGGGACGACACGGATGCCGTCCTTGGCGAAGATGTGTCCAAGGTATTCGAGCTCATCTTGTGCAAACTTGCACTTGCTCACTTTCACATAGAACTTCTGTTCCCGAAGGATTGCGAGAACTTTGCGTAGATATTTTATGTGCTCTTCCATTGATTTGGAAAAAACGAGGATGTCGCCCAGGTAAAACAAGAAAAACTGTCCGAGTTGCTTGGCATACGTTTGGTTCATTTCTCCTTGGAAGGTTTTTGGGGCATTTGTAAGCCCAAAGTATAACACTCGGAATTGATAGTGTCCCATATGCATATGAAACGCGGTTTTGGGCACCTCATCTTTTGTGATGCGGATTTGACGGTATCATTGAGAAAATTCCAAGGACAAGAATACTTTTGCACCTTAGAGTTGGTCAAAAAGGTCCTCAATCCGCGGCAAGGGGAATTGAGTTTTCTCCTCCAGCTTGTTCAACGCCCGATAATCCACGCACATGCATAAACCACCGTCCTTTCTGTTCACAAAAGAGGATGTTGCACAGTACAGCAAGCTAATGGGTTTGATCCACCCTTTTGCGAGGTACTCTTTGATTTGGCGTTTGGCCTCTCACCTTTCTGCTGGACTCAGGCGATACATGAGTCTGAACGGAGGAGTCGCCTCTGGTTGTAGCGGAATCGTGTGGCCCATGTGTCTTTCTGGTGGAAGCCCAGCTGGTGGGTCTTGGAATACATCCGAGAACTCCGCCAATAGGAATTTTTTCTCTTATGGCGTGTCTTCCTTCACGCCATCCTCAACTTTGTGCAACTGAGCCAAGAAGTATTGACAATCTTGTCGAATACGTCTCTTGACCTACATCGTAGACAAGATGGCATGGACTTTGAGTCGAGTCGGTGACGATTTCGTACTCAAAATCAGCATAAAGCGACGCTGTCCCTTTCGAAGTATCAAGCGTCCTGACTCAAAGCACATCATACCTTCGTTTTTGCGGAGCCAGGGTTCGCCTAGCACCACGTCAAAGGGGTCAAGAAGGTTGAGTACCTTCAACGTGACACTCTGTGCGTAACCATGAGTACAAGTTTTTGTCTTACAGGTACCGATCACAGGTACTGTACGGTTGTCACCGACAATAACTGCGCTATCCGATGGCTCATACTTTAAGTCCACCTATCAGGTAAATCTAAGACGAACAAAGGAGTTGTCTCATCCAGTATCAGCCAGTACGTTCACAGGAGCACCAGCTAGGTGTCCTTTGAACTGCATCATCATATGACCTCCACTCTTCCGAGTGAACAGGCTCGACGACGGCAAGCCGAGTTTGTGATAAACACGGAATCTGTACGACGGGCGTCGCAAATCCCATCATTCATCCACTCGAGTCAACATCTTGTGGGCTTGTGTGAATTCGGCTAGCACCTTCCAATCTCTAAGTTAGACTGGGTTGAAGTCATCGACTAAAGGTACCGCACACGTGATTGAGCTCATTGATTTGAGGGTGTTTGCTTCAATCACTGTGTCACGCGACTCTTGCATAGTGGTCGGTGTTGCCACCACTAAGCATGTATGATGGTGCATCTTGTCTGGAGATGCAAGGTTTAGTGGTCAATGTCGGTCAACAAGTGTAGAATGCTGTTCAACAAGAGGAGAGAAAACAACAAAGAAATTTGAACTTGTCAAAAACTCAGATTGTTTAACATCCTCATTTTAGAACATGAACCCACACTCGTGATCAAGTTTTACCCCTGGGTGGTCCCCACTAACATCACTCAGGGGTGGGGAAAACCCGCCCCACGGCCTTGTCTGTTACCATGGCCCGGCCCATTGCCGCGACCGCGACCCTGTCCACGGCCCTGTCCGCGGCCTCCTGCGGCACCATGTCCACGAGGTGTTGCTACTACACCTCGTGGGCACTAACGCCGCAGCCTTTTGTCCACCACAAGCAACTTCAAGGCACTGAGCCCTAAAGTGGCCCCGCTGCATGTAGTTGTGGCAGAGCCCATCGCGGAAGGCTGCGTTGCGACGCTCATGCGCTGCCTACAGCTCGTCATTCTCGCGGCTGCGCTTGTTGTTGGGGCCCTTGTGTCCCCCATCCCTTTTGGCTGGAGGGTTTGCGGGCTGCTTGCCCTTGACCCCGCCTCGCTGTCCAGCTGACCCACCAGGCCCTGTAGCGTCCATGCGCATGTCGCGTCCTTGCTGTGCATGCATGTTCGGCTGTGCATCAGAGTAGTGCTTCGGGCTCGCCGAATACACTTCGCTCATGTAGTCACCCAACGCTCTCCAGCTTGTCCAAGCTTGGCCAGTAGCTGTCGTGGTGGTCTTGTCCTTCAGATTCTCACTGGCGAGACCATCACGCAAGTACTCGTGCAGCATGCACTCCGGGCACTTGAAGGTCTGAGTCCCATCGCACTCGGTGAAGCTTTCGGCTTCCTCCACGAGTGCAATGAACTCGCTCGAGTAGGGTGTGAGCGAGCTGCCCAGCTGCCTAAAGTCCTTGATCTTGTGGAAGGCAAGTTACGCCTCCTCACGTTGGGTGCACTTCTTGCGCATGATCGCGCATAAGGCCTCCCACAACATGGCCTGTCACTCGAGGTGCGACTACTGCGCACTCGACTCCTTGACCACATACTTGAAGATTTTGTCTTCACGCCGCGTCGTGGCAAGGTCGCCCCGCTGGCTGAGTGGAACCTTGTGGACACGTAGAACGTGCTCCATGCAATTCAGCCAGTCGGCCAGCTTCATGCCCTTCCGGAAGATCTCCACACTATGGAGGAAGGACGTGTTCATGACCGACCCCAAAGTCGTCAAGGTAGGCAAGTCATCGCTGCCATCGGCAGTGGCATCCGCAACTGTGACACGCTGCGCTTGCTGCTGCATCTGCACCTATGTCATGCTCTGCAATGCCTTGTCAAGGTCGTTGCATTGGCGGCTTGCCTCATGGACGACCAGGCGCTGTAGCTGGCAATCATGGTCGAGGTCCGTGATGCTGTGCCCGACATGGGCCAGCAGGTTGTTAACGCAAACTTGAGCTCTGATGTCGTTAGAGCATCGGCGATAGCCTTCAGTGCCTCGCGTTGTCCGTGCACCCTTACCCACTGAAGGAGGGTACGGTTTGCGTACACGCCTCCAAGGATTCCCACCTTTCGGAGGAGACTGTTGTCAACGACGATGCTCGAGTGGGCGCTTCCCTGCCCCATTGCGGCCACATCGTAGGAAGGGAGGTCCACCCCCATTCCACATCCCAACTAGGGATGTTTGAAGGGAAAACGTCCCAACTAGGGATGTTTGGAGGGAAAACGTCCACTGAGAACAGCATTTTCTTATTATGGAAACGAATCTCTTACAGGATGGTGGTCTGGGTAATACATTCAATTGGGGACCACACAATCATCCCCTGACAAGATCTTCTACGGAGGCAATAAGCAAGTGGGCAGGAGAAGAGATACGACCTACGTCAACGATAATGGCAGAAAACAACACATGCCTTTGGGTAAGTGACCAACGATGCAACGAGGGTCTTTGGAAGTAAACTGTAGAAAGCTGTAGCCGAGAGTAAGCTATGGCAACCGCCTCCTGACGTACGACGCCAATATTACTGGACATGACTGTGGCACATATGACGTGGATTATATGCATGGCTATTCTACATGGACAGAACAATGGGGTAGCTATGGTATAAGTAGTAATCTCAACAGCCTCGTCGACCTTCATACCTGAGAAATCCACAGCTGTTTTACAAGAGTTTGCATCCATCATATAGGAGTATTAAAGAGGCCTTTTTTAACAATTTTTTTTTACAGAAACTCCCGCAATACAACATCAATCATTGTGAAGACCTCAAGCCAAGAAGTAGACCAAAGTTCAAGGGCACCTATTACATGGCCGACCAAAAACTAAACAAGCAGGAGAGAAAGCTGGAAGAGATGCTCAGCATGAGTGTATGAGGTCCTCCACGTCACCATACACAACCTTATCGCTTTCTTTCCAAAAGAGGTATGGAATATACAAATGTGCATGGCCTATAAGGCATTGAATGACGTTCTTATCAATGGTCATTGTGGTCTTCGTGCAAATGAACCGTTTCATTTAGTGACGACAGAGAATTTCTACCAAAATCAACCTATGGAGAGGTTATCGTCAGAACGGTACATATGATAAGAAATCAAAAGGACGACATTTTACACACACACACACACACACACACACACACACACACACACACACACACACACACACACACACACACACACACACACACACACACACACACACA
>SZWC01005988.1:0-14552 GCA_023375785.1 Penium margaritaceum | reverse complement strand
TCTCTCTCTCTCTCGCAGGGTCAGCGCGCTCTTGACTTTGTGCTCAAGAACCAAGGCCTCATCGACAAGACGCTGCTGTTTGACATAGAGCTGCTCAAGGTTGTGCCCGCGTGAGCGAGGACACTCCTACCGCCCTCGCCGATGCCATTGTATCTATGCTGTCGTCTGCCCATGTGACCGCTGGACACCGTCTTCGAAGCCCCCAAGACCTCTCCCTCTGTTTTGCAAGTCCTCCCTTCCATCCATGAGCAACGACCGTTTGTGGTGTATGATAGCGGCGCTTCCACACGACACCCTTTCTCAAGCTTTGTTTGTCTTGCTTCAGACATTCCTATTCTTGCTCAAGGAGTCCCATGCCATGTCAAGCTCTTTCTGTCGCGCCTTGCACATGCAGCTCTCTTGCTTACTCCAGGGTGGCATTTTTTCCGCAACAGAAGGCGGTGGAACCTAGGCATGGCTGGGCCGCGCAGGTTGCAATGTCTTGACAAGTTGGATGACAGCTATGAACAAAGGATATCGGCCATCCCTCAGTGCCCTTCCAGAAAATTCTCGAGGGCAGGAGTTGTGGCAACCAGGTCAGTGACGGGTCTGCCTCCAAACGCGGGTCACTCAGCACCTATGTTACAATAGTCATTTGCATATCTTCTGGGGAGGTATTTGTGTGAAGGCTATCGCGAACGATCGGGGATGATGTTGGATCATCCTTGGGAAGGGGGGACGACGGGAACGCACAGGGAAAATCAGGATAAGTCTGGTTGTGTCTTTTTCGTGGATTGCTTTCCGCTGTCGCCCTTGGACTTGAGTGAGAAAGTGAATGGTTTGTCACACTTGGGCATCTTTTACGCCCAAGCGTCTCTTGAACTTGAGTGAGCGAGAAAGCAGTGTCACCCCTGTTAATGTCCAAACACCCTCAGGATTTCGTGGAGGCACCTCGACGGGTCGCCAAGCATAATCGAGTTGCCTACAACAGTCTCCCAAAGGAATGCGCGCTTGGAGTGCAACTAGGTGGGTGCAAGTTAGGTAACAATTGCCAACAAACAACCTCACTCTCATCATGGAGCCCAACACTCTAAATGCCTACTTCGTGAAGTGCACTCAAGACGAATTCACAGCAACGATGGAAAATGAGAGTGCATGACTTCCACCTCGCAAACATCTCCTAACGTACAAATCGGGCCCCTCTCACAAGAGCACGTCTTTCAACATTCTAGTGCTATAATTTGTGACGTTCTTGTCGACTTGTACAGTTTACTGTGACCACTCGACCGTGTCCACACTCGTGCAGATCCCTAATGCGGACCATGGTGGTACTGGTGCGTCATCTGGTGGCGGACTACCACTTCTACGCCAGCGAGCACCTCTTACCAGGCTCATGTGTCCGTTCAAGCCCCCTTCACCTCTCGGTCTCCGGCCCTTGATGACCCGGCCATCATCGCCGTCGGTCGAGAGACCTCGCCTGTACAGCTTGTTTCACGCCCCACAAGTGCCCCTGCTTCTGTTCCGGCGCCTACTTCTGCGCCAGTACCTGCGTCTGTTGGCAATCCTGTTTCTGTGTCTAGTCAAGTCTCGCCTACTACCGTATCTACTCCTGCTGGCACTCCTGCCTCTGTGTCAGGTCCAGTCTTGCCTGCTCCTGCTGTCACACCCAGCCCCGTGTCCCCCACACACGCATCTCCTCGCACGGCATCACCTGCCTTGCCTCAGTCCCCACCAGCTATGGTCATGCCTGTCCCTGAGCCTGAGGTGCGCCCATCGAGCTCCGCTTACTCAGGGACAGGCACGACCAAAGCTGGTGGGGACTGAGGCAAGGCAGGTGATGCCGTGCGAGGAGATGCGTGTGTGGGGGACACGGGGCTGGGTGTGACAGCATGAGCAGGCAAGACTGGACCTGACACAGAGGCAGGAGTGCCAGCAGGAGCAGATACGGTAGTAGGCGAGACTGGACCAGACACAGAAAAAGGAGTGCCAGCAGACGCAGGTACTGGCGCAGGAGTAGGCGCGGGAATAGAAGCAGGGGCACCTGTGGGGCGTGAAACAGGCTGTACAGGTGAGGTCTCTGGACCGACGACGATGATCGCCGGGTCATCAAGGGCCGGAGACCGAGAGGTGAAGGGGACTCGAATGGACACATCAGCCTGGTGAGAGGTGCTCGCTGGCGTAGAAGTCTCCCCCATCCGCCGAGAACCCTCACAGGTAGGGACATGTGTGGCGGAGAGTGCCGTGATCGAAGTCAGGTCACGGTAGGTGAGAGACTCGAAAAAGAGCGCGTCGCGGGACTCAATGACGCCTCGACGAGTAGGGTCCCAGAAGCGTCAGGCCTTCGACCGCGGGGAAATGCCTACGAAGGCACACAAGCGGCCTCGAGGTGAGACCTTGGACCACTGCTTGTCCTCGCTGTACCACACGGAGGCCAGGGATCCCAAGATGCGAGCGAGACGAAGGTCAGCACGGTGGCCAAACCGGAGCTCATACGGTGTAATATGGTCTGGAAGCGGACCGTGCGGGAGGCGGTTCCAGACCCAAGTCATGTAGGCGAAAACCTCAAAGACAAAGGACTCAGGGAGACCGCACTCGGACCGCATAGCGCGAACCGCATCCTCCATGGTGCGGTGCCAGCGCTCGGAAACGCCGTTCTGCTGAGGGGTAGCAGGAGCGGAGACTTGGTGAAAAATCCCGTGCTCAGCAAAGAACCCGTCCATCTCGCCAAGGAACTCACCGCCGCGATCCGAGCGGAAAGTATGTAGCGTGTGACATGACTGACGCTCAGCCATCACTAGCCAGAGTCGAACCGCAAGGGCGGCGTTGCTCTTCTGACGCTGGCTGTAGACCCACCGCATCCGTATAAAGTCATCAGTCAGAGTCATAACATACCGGCCCCAATCAGATAGGGACTCGTCCGGAAGAGGACCGAGAAGGTCTGAGTGAACTAGCTAGAGAGGCCGAAGAGCTCGGGAACGAGAGTCAGGGTAGGTGCATCGGTGCATCTTCCCCTGAACGCAAAAGAGACAGTCGGTCTTGGGTGGCTTCTTGAAAGAAGCCGTGTCAAGACCGAGAGCTGGCTGTGTCCGAATGAGCTTCGACACAGTATCGGAGCCCACGTGACACAGACGGCGATGAAGCAACCGCTGGTGTTCCGGAGACAGAACACCAGTGACAAAAACCCGACCAGAGAAGGAAGGAGAGCAAGGGGAGGAGGTCCGAGAGACGCGATACAGATCATCGACGAGTGAGGCACGAAGGACTACGCTGTGAGTGACAGTAGGAGTCACATTCGCTAAGTCTATGGTATGCTCCACAGAGAGACCCATCAGTGTGCAGGCATGCACGAAAAGCAAGTTGAGCTCAAGATCAGGCACAAACAACAAGTCGGAAAGGTACAAGGGGCCAGACGGACCGTCAAAACATACAACCCCAACACCATGGATTGGCAAGGACTGATCAGAGCCTGTACGGACTGAACAAACAGACGTGACAGGACCGAGAAGAACAAAATCACTACGACGACACGTCATGTGATGAGTGGCACCAGAATCGATGATCCAAGTGCCATCGGAGTCACGACTGGTGGACGTCACTATACAACGGGCAATGGAATACTCGGCATCAGAGGGACGCTGAGGCGTCAGTGGGGAGGAACGACGCAGGGCACAAAGATGAGACTCATGAACCCAATCGGAGCAGTCAGGCCCATTATCATCACATGCTGAGCGTGCTCCTCCACACGCGTCGTCACGACTCACAAGAACGGACGGACAGATAGTCTGTGGACCACCCGACGATGAAAATACACTCGTACCTCCCTGAAAGCGGAGCGCCAGAAGGTGTCGGAGCTCAGCGATGGTGCGGTCGCGTGGGTCCGGATCACTGCTACTCGCCGGTGAGGGAGCGGGAACAGCTGCAGTTATGGGCGCCATGCGTCCGGAGGAAGGCAAGGATCACGTGATGGACGTGGAACGGAGGCCGTGTGCAGCCTGGAGCCCACGAGTAATCCACGCCCAGTCGAGCGGCTTCTGGCACTCGGTGTAACGATGGGCGCTTCGACAGTTGTAACAGTGAACAGAACGTCCACTGCTACCACTGGATGACGACTGTTGCTGTGACTGCTGCTGACCTGATCCACGCTTCCCCTTCTTCTTCTTCCACTGAGCTACTACTGCAACACCCTATGTCTGAGTGGGTGTGGGCGGGGCCGAAGAGGAGGAGGAAGAGGAGGACGTGATGGAGGATGAAGAAGGAGACTGCAGGATGGAAGATGGTGGTGATGCGACGACTGCTGCAACAAGAGAAGTCTCTTGATGGGCCACGGCTGCCTCGCGGGCTGAAGTCACCTGGAGGAAGAGCTGATGCGCCCAAGGGAGAAGCTGCAGAGTGGCTGAAAAGGGCTTGAGGACAGCGTCGCTGTATCGTGTAAGGATATCAGTGTACTCAAGGCGAACTCCGAGCATCATCGTACGGAGCGCCCACAGCTGTGTGCCTTCTGAGGTCCCAAGGCGCGTGTAGATGCGCATGGCGCGTCGCCAGTAATCGGCTGCAGGCTCTACAGGCCCCTGACGGAGAGAGTGGAATGCACGAATGTGTGTTGCACAAGTGGCGTGCGTGTCTGCGGCCAGTAGGGATAAGTCCAGATCCCAACCTCCGCATGGATCGACGCCGGTGCTTGTGCCGGCCTCGCCAAGGAAGGGGCGGAAATTGGCGACGGTCTCGCGTGGCATGGCATATAGGAGTCCGCGCATCGCCTTGGCTGCTGTCAGCACCTGTGCTAGGTCTGTAGGCTGATACGGGCTGTGGTAGTAGGGCCACACTCCCTCTGAAGTAGCCCAAACCTGAAAGAGGATCTCCCAACAGTCGAAGCCGTCCTCACTGATGTACTGTGGAGGTGGTGTCTCAAAGTCCTTGGGTTGCCGCTCTGTGGGGAGAGCAACCGCAGGCTGAGGAGGACGAGGGATGGGGAAGACTCTTGGAAGGGGATAGTCACTGGGATAGTCGGGTGACGATGGTATCGGAGGAAATCGAGGAGATCTAGTGCCCGTCTGCAGCTGACGGAGGCGCTCCTGAAGAACTCGAATCTCATGATCCGGGGAGTCGCCTGTGATGCGTGGCATGAATGGATCATCATCCAGGAGGTCAGGAGGTGGTGGGTCAGGTGTAGCTCCTGTCACGGGTGCCTTAGCCGACTGCTGTGTAGAGACCGCAATGCCGGCAGCTCCCTCGGAAACCTGCCGTGGGACCGTGGACTGGGCACGCAGAAGCTCAGTCAGCGTGCGGATGACATCAGTCTGTTCCCGCTGTAGGCGACGCATCTCGTCCTGCTGGTTCCGCAGGTCCTCAATGGCCTACGAGTGTGGGCTCAGGACCCCAGAAGAAGAGGAGGAGGGATCACCTGTCCCCTCCCCCTTGTTGTCAGACGAGTTCATGTCACCTCTCAGTATGGGTGAACAAGTCAGGTTTGTCGGATTTCAAAAGCGTCAGCGTTTCTCGAGAAGTTGAGATGCTGGCAACGTTTGACCGTGCGGCCAAAAATTTGACCAAGTATGGTGCTGACGTCAGCAGGTGGTTGCTGACGTCAACATGACCTGATGATGTCAGCGAGCAAAAATGCTGACGTCAGCTCGACTCTTTTGTTTCCTCGCGATTTTGCGCAAGCGTGTAGCCGTTCTGCGACTGCTACGCGGAAGCTGTGCGGAAGCTGCACAGTAGCTTCCGCTCAGCTGCTGCTGCAGCTATGCTGTCAGCTGTAGCAGCAGTTGTGTGGCTGCGTGCGCAACAGTGGCAGTAGCGGTTGCGCAATGCCGCTGCTGTTGCTGCGTGCTGCGGCTGCTACGCGCTACCGCCGCCGCGTGCTGCTGCTGCTACCGCTGCTGTAGTGCTGTTGCTGTAGCTGCTGCAGCTCTACTGCTGTCGTCGCGGCTACCGCTGCTACTACTACCCGGTTGTTGCCGCCGTTGCTGCTCCTCTGCTACTGACGTCGCTGCTGCGTTGCGCTGCTGTTGCCGCGGCCGCCGTTGCGGCTGCGAACGACGGCTACACTCGCTGCACCCGCCACACACTACTATGGCTGTTGCTACGACGCTACTGCTGTCGCTGCTCCTGCTGCTGTTTTGATGGTATGCTGCTGCTGGCACAACACTACCAGCTTGGAGCTGACCGACGACCGTTCTAGAGCTCTAGACGCTACCCGGGACCCCCTGTAATTTTTCTGTAGCACGCAAGAGTTTATCGGTGGTCTGGCCGTGGGCCCGATTTGCATTTTTTTGCATTGTGTGTCCACCATTTTATGCCGGATGCATGCATGTGACCTGTCGTAGTGTCCGACTTGTGATGTTGCACGTTAGACGGTGTAACGTTCTGACATGTCTGAGCAGAGTTTCAGCCAAAATAGTGGTTTTGGGCTGGTTTTAGGACAAATCTTGCATTGCCGCGTGCAACACCCGCCGTGCGCCGCGACAGGTACTTATGCCATGGACCTGTCATTGGGTTACGTAGTAACCATTGTCATAAAGTTTAAGACAAAAGCTTGGAATGGAATTTTGGCATAGTTTCGCATTTTCAAAGAAAACTGTTTGTGTCTGTGTGTGCATGTGTGGGTGTCTGTGTCTGTGTGTGCGTGTGTGTGCAAGCGTGTGCATGTGTCTATGAGTGTAGGTGTACATGTGCATGGATGTGTGATAGAGAGAGAGTGGGAGAGAGAGAGAGAGAGAGTGGGAGGGAGAGAGAGTTAGGGAGAGATAGAGAGAGAGAGAGAAAAAGAGAGAGAGAGAGAGAGAGTGAGAGAGAGAGAGAGAGAGAGAGCGAGAGAGAGAGCGAGAGAGAGAGCGAGAGAGAGAGCGAGAGAGAGAGCGAGAGAGAGAGCGAGAGAGAGAGCGAGAGAGAGAGCGAGAGAGAGAGCGAGAGAGAGAGCGAGAGAGAGAGCGAGAGAGAGAGCGAGAGAGAGAGCGAGAGAGAGAGCGAGAGAGAGAGCGAGAGAGAGAGCGAGAGAGAGAGCGAGAGAGAGAGCGAGAGAGAGAGCGAGAGAGAGAGCGAGAGAGAGAGCGAGAGAGAGAGCGAGAGAGAGAGCGAGAGAGAGAGCGAGAGAGAGAGCGAGAGAGAGAGCGAGAGAGAGAGCGAGAGAGAGAGCGAGAGAGAGAGCGAGAGAGAGAGCGAGAGAGAGAGCGAGAGAGAGAGCGAGAGAGAGAGAGAGAGAGAGAGAGAGAGGGAGAGGGAGAGAGAGACACAGAGAGAGAGAGAGAGAGAGAGAGAGAGAGAGGGAGAGAGAGAGAGGGAGAGAGAGAGAGGGATTGAAGGTCTATGAAATACCCGTCCAAGTGGGCAGAGTCTTCGATGCTGCCCAAAACTTGGTTGAGTGCATTATCACCTGGTGTGGTCGTCCTATAAAGATGACGACAACTGCGAACAAAAACCATACTCCCCATGTTTTGCATTAGAAGTCGACGACACTATTACAGCGATACTTTGACTTTGAGACTCAATACTTGACGTTGGCGAAACGTAAAGATGCGTGTACACGTTTCAGCTATATCGTGTCACTCACCTTAAGTTTGCGCGCAACTCCCCCTAGATAAAAAAATGGAACACATTCATAGAATTTACAAATATTGTTACTAGAATATGCACACATGACAGAATCATGCACAGAATACTGGTAATTTTGTCGTGTTTCCTCACGAGTGGGTACCACATGCACGGTTACTTGCTATTCGCACTTTGTGGACAATGCAGTTGCCAGATAAAATGTGTGGGGATTGTGGTCGTCTTGTGTACAGAGTGGGTATTCAGGAAGTATGCCGCTCTAAAGGTGGGTATAAGGGAATCTATCTGTAATATGAAAGAACAAGGCGAAAGTACAAATGAGACCCTAGCGGGCTTATGTAGGGGCACCGGCAGCTAGTCGCACCGGGCCCCGTTACCCCCGCTGAACCAAAACGAGTAAGCAAGGAAAGCACACTGTGTAAACCATGATAACAATCAACGGTGGTCTCCTCAAGGCACCGGAACAACTCTCCAAGTGCCCGGGTCTTGACCACCGAGACAATACGAGCAGTGCTTTAAAATCTTGGAATCAGGGTCCAGACTTCACGCACGGCTTTCCGAACATCGGAAGCACTAACACAGCCACTGGGTCTCCTCATCACATCGGTACAGTCCACCGGGTGTGCGGGTCTCAACCCACCGAGAAAACTCTCCTAGCTCCCGGCAAGCCCACAAGGCTGCCGGAACGCATTGACCGTGTCTCGTCGGTGCTGTCGTAGATGCAAGAGAATTCTCGGGACACTCAGGAGGCCCGTTGTATTGTCACACCCTCCTCTAACATATACCACCGTTGGTGTATGGGTAATCTATCGGCATCAGTCGTGTCGGGTGGAAGCCATACATACCAACACATGAACTGAGTCGGACATGAGCATCGCAACCAAATTGCTCGGCGCTGTTCAACGATGTGGAAGCACATCCGTCGCTCTCGAGCACCATCAACAAGTGTGGCGGGGACCTGTTGGTGCAAACCTAGTGGTTTTTGTTTGTTGGACAAATCAGCGCCAAGCATTCACTAATGGTGCGGGGCAAAAAGACAATGTTGTCGAGACGATGTTGACAGCTCCTCTCGAGACTGTTGCTGAAGGGGTGCTAAGAAGACGCACCACCTCCTTAGCTCTGCTGTTGTTGACATGCCATTGCACTCTAGTCAGCTGGCGCACTAGCACACAATGCACATGCGAGAACTAGAAGGGTTTGGTTAGCGGAAACACATAGAGTCTCATAAGCCCCAATGCATTCAATCTACAGAGAGGGATGAAACTGACAAGCACACAATGCAAATACCTGCCGCGGTGCACAACGGATGACACAAGCGGCTGTGTCAGTTCGTCCCTAAAATGGCCCAAAGGTACTGTTTTGGCTATAACTATGCATACAAGCATCCAAACGATACACCATCTAAACCTAAAGATGCTGAATCTTGAGCAGGGCACTACGAGTCGTCACGTGCACAGGCCCGGCATCGATGGGCAACCAAACTATGCAGAAACATGCAAGTCGGGCACAATACCACTACATCGAAAAAAACTAAGTAGGTCGCAAAAACATCGCAGAGGGTCCCAACAAGCACGCGAAATGCAGTGGCAATTGCCCTGCAGCTGCTGGTGGACCTCCACATGACGATGATACCCTGTCGATGTAGACGAGTATTGCCACAGGCTCTGATGTGGAAGTTAAAAAAGTGCTGGATACACGATGATGCATCGATAGTCTCCTCTCTAAAGAGTGGGGAAGATCTCCGCGTTCCAGTAGCGCAATGACTACCCTACTGCCTGATGAATTCGTTGTCTAAAATAATTTATGACTTGTAGTCTTGATTTGTTTTTGGAATAAACAATTTCTTGTTATCAAAGTTAACGAAATCAATTCTCTCCGTTGTCTTGATTCTGTTTTTTCGCTGAGTCCAGCTCGAACTCTGTCCTGCCGATTTCCGGTGTCAACACCCAAAAATCGGGCGATCGCGTGGCCGTCCGAGGCCACGCGATCGCATTTTGGATTTCGTTTTGTCTTCGAGTGCCGAACCTTGTCCGAGGAGTTAATTAAATGTATTCGTTATTCGAGGAGAATATCTAATGTGTAGCCAAATAAAAGAATTCGTGGTCCCAAATGATTATTTTATAACGAATTCATTAAGCAGTAGGGTATTAGAGCCTGGTCATAGCCTTTCGCAGTTGCCAGACCTTGTTCGTGCCATCGGCGAAACCCAGTGGCTGTACCATGTAAATCTCCTTGTCAAGACGTCCGTGGAAGAATGCATAATTGACGTCCATCTTCTCCAGTTCTCTGTCATCCTGTGCTAACAGGCTCAGATTCGCGCAAGCGGTGATGTACCGCCCAACTGGAGTGAACACCTTGTCCAAATCAATGCTAGGGATCCGAGAGAACCCTTCCGCCATCAGACGAGCCTTGTATCGGTTGACCTTGCCATCAAGCTTCAACTTGCATCAACAAGTAGAGACAACTCTGTGACCCGATGGAAGGTCCACAAGCTCAAGGACATCATGCTCCCTGAGAGCACTCAACTCATCCTACATTACCTTTTCCCCAAATGAAAACGTCAATTGCTTCTTGAGGCATATGATAGAGGTGTCGAGGGAGCTGTGAAAGTTGGGATCCCAGTTGGGATGGACAACATTGGCAGCAAGGCTAAGCGCATCGAGACCAATGGGTCTGGAAAAAATGCTGAGTAGTGTAGGAGGATGCACTAGAGCATGTAGGACGCTGAGAGGATTGAGAGGCCAACTGTTGTGGGAGAAAAGGATGCCTCTCTCTACATGTGTATGGGTTTGGGAAAACAACAAGGGCTTGTGACTGAAGACATGACACTGGGACATCGAGAGGCTTCATGGTCTACGACACGGATGTGGGAGGTGAATCACGCGGAGAATGTGCTGGGGATCTGATGGGCACAAGTGTTGTACCCGAAGATGTAGATGCGGAAGACACAGGGACAGGTGATAACTCTGGGGAGGAGGCAGTCGGACCGCTGGATGGGGAAGAAAGACTGGGAGACTCACTGTAAGTGGAAGCGACTGGTGACGACTGTGTAAAGGAGAGAGAACTAGAAGAGGAAACTGCTTTGGAGGGGGGATCCCGAGATTGAGACAGACCCACCCCCAAGCCGATGGAGCAAGAGAGGAAGGTGGAGACAAATCATGCAAAAAGACGTCCTCAAACACGTGCGCGTTGCGCAACTCAATGACGCGAGATTGGTGAGCGTCTCAGAATTGCCAAGCCTTAGATAGTGCAAAAATGCCAAGAAGGGTGCACATACAAGCACAGTGACTAAGCTTGCTATCGTTACGGTCCTCTTGTAGCCAGACGGTGTACACACAGTCCCAGACGCAAGCAAGACACAAGTATGGATGGGGGCAAAACAAATGTTCAAAGGGGGTGACATGACGAGAATGGGGACCGTGAAGAACATGGTTGCGGACCCACGTCATGTAAGGCATGGCGTCAAAGGAGAATAGAAGGGGCCGGTCTAAAGTAGTGAGAAGAGTGTGGACATCGTCAATGATTGTGTGATTCTAACTCATTGAGACGTCATTTTGCTGAGGTGTGTAGTAATCCAAGGACTCCATAGACACCTTGCAAGAACGCAAGGAGCGAGAAGCTGGTCCCTTGACCTTGCCCCTATGGTAACAAAGGAATGTACGCAGATGAAAACCGTAGGCAAGGTCAACCTGAGGTAGCAAGTACTCGAGGATGGAGCAAATGTAATGATTTCTTTGAAGCAAAAATTCCAAGTGCATCCATGAATATTCACCGGTGAGACAAAAAAATAATGACCAACCCCCTCTCCCAAGGCGTTATGGACGAGAGGACCCATGACGTCTGCATACAAATTTTCAATGCAATGGACGGTGAAAGCATCATATGTGGAGAAAAGGGACCAATGTACTTTTCCTTGAGTGTAGTCAAGGTAGTGAGCAGCACAAGGAGCAGGGGAAGTGGAGGTTGGTGGCACCTAGACCATGTGTGGGCTGTAGGAGGACACATGATGGCAATGCAACAGCTATGTGTGCACTTGAGAGAGGGAGCACACGACGTGGAGAAGGGCTTTCATGGTACAGGCAAGTGTCGAGGAGAGAACAAAGAACAAATGATCACAAAGTGTTCCACAAAGCAAGATGCGACCAATGGTCTAGTGTGAACAAAAGGCAATGCCTCAGCTAGACGAGAACTCTATGCCCTGGTTATTGAGAGTTGAATAGAAAAAATACTCAGCTCAAGCGCGGGCATGTAGAATCCCTCCAGAAGAAAACGATCCTCCCAAAAGATCAAACAGAACCAACGTTCTGAACCGGCAGTAGTTGGTCAAAGCCAATGCGCACAAAGCGGACGGAGCCAATAGGATATAAAGAGACAAATGATGTACAAGAGGACATTGTGTGGTGGATGGCTGAACAGTCTAGAATCCATAAAGCACCCGACACACGCACAAGCACTAGAACACAGCTGATGGCAATGGTAACACGGCAAGGCGGAAGCTGCTAACCACAAGCAACAAGACAAAATGGTAAACAAACAGACTTTCCGTCCTCAATCCATAGAATGTTGACAAGAAGACAACCCTGAATACCACCTGAGGTGGGACCATGAAGAGCCCTATGAGACTCACATGCAAGCGACCCCAGACCTGTACGCACACTCTCACCTCCCTGATCATGAAGTTGAAACTGATGGATGAGATGTGAGACCCCAGCTTCCAATTGGTGATCGTCCTCAAGCGGGTCGGATGTGATGATGACCCCCAAAGACGAACACCACTGCGATGAGCCCAACGAAACCCACATCAATGGAATTTAAGGTCCAAACAGGGGACTGTAGAAAACAGGCCTTCCAAACGTTGGAGGCTGCCTCCAAGACTAGGGCAGCAAGAAGGGTGCCGTGATGGCGGCTGCAGCGGTGGTTTTGGAAGAGCTACGTCTGAAGGTGACAGTGGAGGTAGAGGCACGGGATGCACTACCGCTGCCACTAGAAGTACACACCTAGTGCGCATGCATGCTAGATACCAGACGAGCATCATGAGGGAGCATAGGGCACTTCGGAGCAGAGTGTCCACAGTTTTAGCATGTCACAGTGCCAAAAGAGAAGGCCGAGGAGGATGAGCTGGTGAACCTTACCCTTTCTTGTGCCTTCCTTCTCCACCATCCAACCCACCACCAAACTGAATGTCTTTAACCCTCCCTCTCCCTTTACCCCCTCCCCTTGTTACCAAGGAGGAGACAGATGTGGAGGGAGAGGAAATGGATGAGGATGCGGTGTAAGAGGAGGAGACTACAGAAAAAGAGGAAAGGGAGTAGAATGGTGGCGGCATCTTCAACAGTGTGATGGAAACGCTTGTTCTGCAGCACAATCCACCAGTCGGTGAGGCACTGCATTGTAAATTCCCATTGAACACCAATGACAAGTGGAAAATCAGCTCAAACAGCCTCGGCAAAAAGACGCTTAAGCTTGGAGACCTTGACCTCCTGGAAGATGTCGGACAGGGCGGGGATGAGGCTGTTGACAATGGAGAGAATGGATGGGAGCTGCGCAGCTGCTGCTTTGCCTAGGTCACATAGCATTTTGAGATTTTGCGCCCAGTAGGAATCACCAGTTTCATTAGTACGCATGGAGAGCGTGTTGAACTGGATAGTGAGAACTCTTGGTGTTTCATGCCCTGTCCCGGTGGTACGGCAATTGATGAGAGCGTAGGTGTCAAATGCGTCAGCGGGAGTGCGATGTGCTGAGTTAGCGTTATAGGAAACAATCTCATCAGTGAGATCACCCTGCCCATCAAGGATGAGGGAGCAAACATCACGGTTGGAATCTGACTCGTCAAGGACCAAAGGAGGGATGATAGAGGGATCAGGTTCATGGCAGTATTCTCAGAGGTGCTTCTCTTGCGCACATGCACCCAAGCGGGCCTCCCAAAAAGAGAACGAAGGTTAGAGGTAGAGTGAGTTGGAGACGTGTCAAAGTCACATTGGCGTTGTAGAGGCAATGCGAGGGCTTTGGCTGTTGCTGCGCCGGCTGCGGCTGCGGCTGCGGCTGCGATGGGACCAGATTGGTTAGAGGCAGAGGTAGTGGATGCAAAAACGGATGTGGTGGAAAATGCGTCAGCGACGCCAGTAGGAATGGACCTAGAGGGAATATAGCGTAGTGTGGGCTGTAGGCGGTTCAGGACCAGATCAACAATTGGTCTGCAAAGGTATCCTAATTGTCCTGTTTCTGACACATCCACTCTTCAGCTATGTGTTGGGAAGAGAGTACTTCCTGGAGTGCAAAGTGCTCATGCAACAACTCCACTTGCATTGCAGCATGTTTTTAGCCGTCAACTAGCATTGTGCAAGTTGCGCGACTCTACCAAGAGAATTTTGGCAGAGTATCTATCACCCCAATTGGCATGGAAAAATAAGACTGAGGACAATCTCAATTCAAAGTTGTGCTGCAAGCCAACGCATGTACCCTAATGCTCTTGGATTTCAACTTTTGGAGATGTATGAATTATAAAATCTTTGAATTAGACGAGATTTTTTATGTTTAATCTAATTTAGTAGTCCTTAATGGACGAATCCGCATGAAACGGTACCTTGATTTCAACGTTCAATATGGAAAAAAACACCATAAGAGTCCCAAATCACAGTTCCTTTCACTCACAGTTCGATTTTGTTATTCATGTGTCATATTGAATTCATTGAACACAATAATGTATCAAATTCAATCAACTGAAAAATCAATTCATATAAAAATCCAGGAGCACTGGGGTATATGTACAAACACGCCTACTCATGGAGAGAAGAGAGGGACAAGGACAAGGAAGCCCACTCACCAGGCCCACTGGCAAGGAGACAAGACAGGGGGAAGAGTAGTTGCGGAAGAAGCTCCAATAACGGCCATGGTGGACATGCATATGCATATGCATATACATATGCATATACATATACATATACATATACATATACATATACATATACATATACATATACATATACATATACATATACATATACATATACATATACATATACATA
>SZWC01005987.1:111013-121216 GCA_023375785.1 Penium margaritaceum | reverse complement strand
TGTTGTTGTTGTTGTTGTTGTTGTTGTTGTCGTTGTTGTTGTTGTTGTTGTTGTTGTTGTTTTTGTTGTTGTTGTTGTTGTTGTTGTTGTTGCTGTTGTTGTTGTTGTTGTTGTTGTTGTTGTTGTTGTCGTTGTTGTTGTTGTTGTTGTTGTTGTTGTTGTTTTTGTTGTTGTTGTTGTTGTTTTTGTTGTTTTTGTTGTTGTTGTTGTTGTTGTTGTTGTTGTTGTTGTTGTTGTTGTTGTTGTTGTTGTTGTTGTTGTTGTTGTTGTTGTTGTTGTTGTTGTTGTTGTTTTTGCAGTCATTTTTGAGAGCCCTGAGTCCAAGTACAGTAGTGGTAGTACCTTTGAACAAGCCCAATTCACTCATGTAGAGGAACCCATTGCCTGATTTCCACCATCTTTACAGTTCTCCATTTAACTTAATGAGAGCCATTTTCTTGCATGATTCATGCCTTTGTACAATCGTCCATCTTGTTTATTGAGAGCCATTGTTTTTTTTTTTTTTGGTTTGGTTCTTTTTCTCTTGCCAAATACCATGTGTAAAATTGCATCATAGGTTTTTTTTCATGTACACTGACTGAAACTTTCAGTTCATGAAACAATCTTGTGAGATTTTGTTTTGAATTGTGAAGATGAATGTGACATCTATCACATGTTCAAGGCAACACATTAGTGCCTCCTGCTACACTTACCACAACCTAGGGATGTACACACCAAGGATCAAGTGGACAAGAAAAGGAAGGAAATAAATGCATCCCATGTTTGCATGACTGCTGAGGCTTGTTTACCAAGTTAGAGCACAAAAACGGACGTGCTTGTCATAGAATCATTTAATCTATCCTCGGGAAAAGGGGAAAATCACACAGGAAACTTTTGTGGAGCAGTGAGCTTTGGCCAGGATGTTCTACACCCATGTTTTTTCAGGAAGGAACATCTGACTCACCTCTGAATCACCATGGGTCAGAAGAAACCTCAGCAACACCATTGATCAGAACCGATTCCACCAGCTGTTGTGAAGCTGCCCTGTGCCCTTTTGTTATGCAATAAAATCAACTATTGGGTCACTCTGCTGTGCTCAAGTATGCACAGCCTGCAGAATCTATGTACACCCTTCTTCCCAAAACCCCATTGCCAAAGACCCACCACTGTCACATGGACCTAACAGCAAGGAAAATATGGGATTTTACACAACAATCAAGGAAAAAGGGTATAGATTTTAAGAAGAAGTGAGCAAGCAGAGCGAGTAACAGCAGAAGCAGGCAGAAGCAATGGGAGGTGCAGAAGCACTTTCTAACAAGAGTAGAGAGCTGTGTAAGAGACCAAAGATTTAGGCAGGAAAGGGGCGTACGATGAGCGTGAGCCAAGGTAGATCAATGGAAAGAGAGAGAAGTAGACGGGAGCACATCGGGAGAATGTTGGAGGTACAGAGGGCGACTTGATGTCATGAGCAGAGATTGAGGTGATGAGCAGAGCTGAGCGGAGGAGCGAGAGTGACGGAGTGAAGAGGTGCAAAGGTGAGAGATTGAGATTGGATGGTGAAGAGTAGCGAGGAAGGAATGGGCAGAGTGGAGACACGATGGCGAGGCTGCAGAACTTAAGGCAAATAGGATAAAGTGAACTGTTCTGGGTTGACTCAAGGGAATGAACAAGCAGAACTGGACAAGAGATAGTCGACAATGGCTTTAGCGCTAACCGGACACATCTGTGACGTGATTGCAGCTGTTAGGGGTTGGTTTGGAGCTGGTTGCAACGGTCGTGCACAAGATAGCCATTACCGCTTTGGTTTCTCCAAGGAGATGAAACTTATTGAGGGTCCTGAATTTTATCCCGGAGGTGAGATATTGCCTTCTCAGATTCATTTATTTCTGACAGCTTCCCAGACTTTGACAAGGTGTGAAGGTAGAAACTCTCTGCCTTTAGGAGACATCTGACTGGTGTGCTTGCCATGAGCATTGTGTTTTACTACATAGCACTCTTCCCTGCAATCCTGGAGGCGTGTGGCTCCCAAAAGTAATGCAGCTCCAAGGGGAAGAGGAGGTGGTGCAATTGGTGTAGGCAACGGTCATAGACAGGCTGTCAGCAGGTCATTCCATATTCTGCACAAGTTACCAGGACGTGCATGGAGGTATGGGTGAAAAACAGGATCAGAAGTGTGACACATAGTCTTTCTGATCTCTTGTTCCAATTTTTATTGTGTTGTGGATGAGGTGCTGCTTGGAGGGGGTTGGAGCGCCACAGTGATGGATTCTCCTTGAATGTAGATAGGCGTGAGCATGGAAAGGAACTCCCTTGACCACTTGAACACGTTGCTGCAGCCTTTGATGAAGAGAGTGAGTGTAGGCAGGCGAACCAACATTTTTTCGGGGAAACTGGTGAAGATGAGTGGCCAGAGGGTATCAGCAAGGGAATTGCCGAGGACGTCTTGGTATAGCCTGGGAGGGAATTTGGCCAGAGGAATCATGATGGTGGGCATGCTGGGAGTAACGCGGAAGAGCTTGGTTGGAGGGGTGCTGCCACGATGCCACTTCACAGAGAGAGCTCTGGCACAGCTGTTCCTCTGTGTCCTGTAAGGGAGAGGCAGAGAATGGAAGAGAAGAAGTCTTGGCTCATAGGAGTGGTGGCTTGTGCCTCTCATCAGCTCAAAGTGGAGATCAGGGAGACGGGAGGTGTCCAATGCCCTGAGATCTCAATCATTGACGTTCTTTTCCGTTCCCCAATGCAAAGAGAAAAGTGATTGTTATGCATGAGGTGATGATGACGGTGCATGAAGAGAAGATGATGATGTATAACTTGGGCGCAGGGGTGGACCACCTGCGTGAAATGTTTTATGGATGATGACGTGGGTGCAGATTACCACAAGATTGATGGTAAACCGTGCAGTTCTAGGTGCCGAGTACAGGAGATTGATTGCGGATGATGGCGGATAGCGGATGATTTTTTTCATGACTTGAATACAGGGGCGGACCATGTGCACAGAGTGGTGAAGAGGGAATAGATGCGGCAAGGGGGAGGCAGAGGCCAACATGCCATGAGAAATCTGCTACCGGCTTGGGTGCAGGCTGCTGCAAGATTGGCAGCTAGCTTGTGCAGGTCCTGTTGCTGGCTGCAGATGCGGATTCCATGATGAAAGCGGATGATGACTGATGATGATATCTGGGCACAGGGGCAAACCGTGTGTTCTGATGATGAGACGGCGTGGGCACGGGTTGTCACAAGATTGGCCATTTGACCAAGCCGATCCTTGTGCCGAGCGGAGAAGGTGATTTACGGATGATTGCAGACGATGATTGATTGATGGACTGTATGCAGGGGCAAAACCATGTGTGCTAAAGATGTCTCCCCATCTGCCAGTTGATAGGATCTGGAGTGAAAATAAAGAAAAAAAACAGAAACAAAAAAAAAACAAAAAAAGATCCTAATGCTCCTTTGACCTTGATCATCAGGACCATTCCGACGCCGGAGCACCCCACCACGAAGGCTGTGGGAGGTAAGAGAGTGAATGGTTCTCCTCCATACCTACATCAATCATCTTGAGGTATGGTTAATCACCCCCAAAAAAGACACTCATGGATGAGTGTATTTTTTGGGGGCCAAAGTTCAGCTTCGAGGGCGAAATCAAGCTTCGCCGGTCATCGCAAGCTCGCAGGAGTGGTTTTGCTGGTTGAACCGGCAAAACCTTTCAGCAAAATTGCGATGACCGGTGAGAGGTGCCCGTTGTGAAAAAACGAAAGGGAACCTGCTGGGACCCGCTACTGCGGGGCCCGGCAGGTGCCCGGGCAAGGAAAGAAATAAAACCCAAACCCCACATTTTAACTAGGAATGTTTTTAGGGTTTTGGGGAGGGGGGGTTACAGGATTCGGCGCACGCTGTGATAGAAGAAAGGGGATCTTCCAGGCCTTGCTACCATGGGGCCCGGCAGGTGCCCGGGCAAGTAAGACAATAAATCCCAAATCCCCTAGTGTAACTAGGGGGTTTGTCAACAATTTGGGGGGGTTTGCGAGATGCAACGCACGCTGTGATAGAAGAAAGGGGACCTGCCGGGCCCCGCTACCGCGGGGCCCGGCAGGTACCCGGGCAAGTAAGTAAAACCCATACCCCCTGTTCAACTAGGGGGTTTTCTCAGAGTTCGAGAATGCACCATTGCGATCGTGCAAGTTTTGGAGTTCGCACTTGCGAACTCCAGAACTCGCGACCGGGCGACTTCTGACATCGGCGAGGCCGGTGTCAGAAATTGCCCACTTCGCCCTCGAAGTCAGCGAAGTCCGACTTTGAGAGCGAAGTCGGTCGGTGGCTTCCAATCAGGCCATCCGGGCTTGTACACTCGACGTTGAGTGTATTTTTCACACTCGATCAACCATAAAAGCTAACATCAGCTAATAATGAAGCAGAAGAGAGAGAGAGGGAGAGGGAGAGAGAGAGAGAGAGAGAGAGAGAGAGAGAGAGAGAGAGAGAGAGAGAGAGAGAGAGAGAGAGAGAGAGAGAGAGAGAGATAGAGAGAGAGGGAGAGAGAGAGAGAGAGAGAGAGAGAGAGAAAGAGAGAGAGAGAGAGAGAGAGAGAGAGAGGGCGAGCAGATGTGTCGAGGACTTCGAGGAAATCAACCACCACGTGCGGATGAAAATGGGCGCAGCGAGGCACGTAGCCCTATAGTCAGCATTGTAGCTTAGAAGATGGGAGGCCGAACTTGTAGAGATGACGTAGACAGCATTGGAATCGGTGGCAGCTAAAGGGGTGCTGACCACAGAGGGCAGCAATGAGGGCAGCGAAGCTATGTATTGGTCAGAGAACACCAGGTGATATTGCCTGAAGCTCTGATACCACATCAGAAGAAGTGAGCGTGCAGAGCGAGTGACAGCATAAGCAGGCAGAAGTGATGGGAGGTGCAGAAGCACGAAACACTGATGAGAGAAGAGAGAAATGTCAGAGAGCAGAGAGTTAGGCGGGAAAGGGGCATAGGATGAGCGTGATCCAAGGTAGATCAACTGAGAGAGAGAGAGAGAGAGAGAGAGAGAGAGAGAGAGAGAGAGAGAGAGAGAGAGAGAGAGAGAGAGAGAGAGAGAGAGAGAGAGAGAGAGAGAGAGAGAGAGAGAGAGAAGTAGTTGAGGGCACGTTGAGAGAATGTTAATGGTGCGGAGGGAAACTTGATGTAATGAGCAGAGATTGAGGTGATGAGTAGAGCTGAGCTGAGGAATGAGAGTGGCAAAGCAAAGATGTGTGAAGGTGAGAGCTTGAGATTGGATGGCAAAGAGTAGCAAGGAAGGAATAGGCAGAGTGGAGACACGGCAACGAGGCTGTGAGACCAAAGGCGAATAGGATAGAGATAACTATTCTGAGTTGACTCAAGGGAAAGAACATCCTCGGTATATATAATTGTAACAAGACAAGAGATAGCCAACAACGGCTTGAGCGTTAGCCGGACGCGTCTGCAATGTGATCGCAGTTATTAGGGGGTAGCTTGGAGCTGGTGCCTTAGTTGTGCACAAGATAGCCATTACCGATTTGGTGTCTCAGAGGAGATGAGACTTATTGAGGGTCCTGAATTTTACATAGGAGGTGAGATGTCGCCTTGTTGGATTCGTTTATTTTTGACATAGATATGATGCACTACCTAACTAGTTTTTGACTAACTCCTAAAGTTGTCCCTCCTCCCCCCTTGATCCACTACTGTCCCTTGATGCTCACACCCAGGAATACATCGGGTTCTAGATTAGACAAGAAAAAGTACCTGTTACAAACATCCTCAAACGTTCATACACTATCCCACACAGTTGCCTCATACACTTTCTTATCCCCCTCTTCCCCAACCCCTTTTCCAAAAGACACACGAACATCTCTTGGTACTCAGACCAAGGAATTATTTGAGGTTGAAAACACATCACAGTACAGAATAATACAATAATATTCAAACAGTAGTAAATTACCCCATACACTTGTCCTAACATGTAGCTAATATCCCAACTTTGCGTACGATATAACCCAGGTATCAATGGACCACAAGAAATAACGCAAGGATGCACTCCAAGAAAGCAACAGGCCCCCCATTGCCAACGCTCGAGAAATGGGCATGTGTTGTGGATGATTCCTACACCATGGACCTGTATGATGTGTGGGTCGAGTGGAAAAACATCAAGCGCATGTGGGAACCCAAGGGATGGGACCCACCTCCTGCCAACCCATATAACATGTGCTGGCTCCTGGGTGTTAAACCGCCTCATCACCGTCCGACATGGTGCCCTCCTCATTAGTAGCCATGGGTCCATCCCGACCCACTTTGGTGTGCTCGGTTGTGAACAGTTAAGCACATGAAGCAATCCCTTCTGAGATATGGCTAGACGACACATTATGTGCCATTCATATCATGCATACAATATGATTTGTCTATCCATGTTTTGACTCTGCTTCACATGATTGCTGCTCCTTGTTCTCGAATAGACATGATGCAACAGGCAACTTGTAAGGCTTGTTTCGATGTGAAACCGTTCCATAAACAGGAGAACATAAGGGCCATCTAGACTATTTTCAATTTGTCTTTTGATGTCCCTCAACTGAAGTGGAAACATGTATTTCCCAGATCCTCTGTCGCTCAGAGGTTGTACCATGCTGCCGCTCCAGTTGTGGGGCAGGGATCCGAATGTTCCGCAAGTGGATACATGGGGATTCATCATCCCGCCGCACCCTTGAATGGACCAATGTGATGCCTTGGTCGAGTGGAACAAGATCAAGCACATGTGGGAATCAAAGAACTTGGGAATACCTACCACCTACCCATTCGACATGTGCAAGATCATGGGTGTTAAGCTACCCCATTGTTGTTCCATATGGTGCCCTACTCACTGGCAGCCCTTTGTCCACCTGGACCCCCTCTGGTGTGCCAGACTCTGAACCGTGTGTATACTGAAAGCAAGGAAATATTATACATAAGTGAAATATATTTTGTACGTGAAATACCAGGTTTTCTAGGAATATATGTTGCAAGATTAATAATAGTATACCGGGTGTCACATGTATTATGAATCATTTACATATAAATGATATGCCAAGCAAGAACGGGTAACATACCGCAATGAACAGTAATGATAACCAAGTTTTGCAAGACCAACTTCCGTCCAATACTGCTTTCAATAGGAATGAAATACATCAAGGAAGTGGCTCCAGATTACTGAAATGGACCTGGCTTGCCGTTCACAAGCCACTGCTGCACACGGGGGTGGAGCGCATGGATCCATCCAATGATGTGACACATGAGACACAACTACCCACGACCACCGCATGCGATGGGTAGTTTGGGGCTCACTACAATCCTATCGTCAAATTCTGGAGCGGCATCGTAGAATATGTCTTCCAATATGTCTTCGGTAATGTACATCAATGAGCTTGCAATGTCCCATGGTTCTAGGCACGTTGTGTAATACATCCTTAGCATAGAACGTCTCCATTCCTCGTGAACTCTTGACAGCACGTAGCATGTCCCATTCCTACAGACGAATGAAGTCACTATTGCCAGTGTTGAAAAGGATTGAGTGCACTCCTTTGACTTCTGTTACAAAAGGTGCAGAGGAGTAGGAATGGTGATGTTTGTGGCTTAAATAAATATTGGCACTCCAGAGTGTAGGTAGATGTTCCATCAAGCATTTGTTAGTAATGTACCTATAAATAAGTTTACTAAACTTTCTCTTGTGACTTCTATCACCTCAATGCTAACCTCAATTCTTGAAGAAATTTCATGGTTCATGTGCAGAGGCTTTCTGTAAGAAACATGCCTTCACACAATGTAAAACCAAGGAATTTATATTCGCCCTCATGCCATAACACAGTGTTGTAACACACAACCTCTACAACGTGGGGTACACAGATAGAGCCCCTAGACTAGTAATGCCTCCAAAACAAAGGGCAGTATCGGCACGTCTCGTCCATAAAGTGAAACTGTTACAGCGGCCGTGGGATTGAACCTTGTAGTCCTGCACATTGACATGTTGGCAATGGTTAGAAGGGTCTCCATGACAGAAAAAAAAGTATGTAAAAACAATGATATTGCTCGGAAGACTTATAACTCATACACCTAACTTCAACCCCAAGTGCATCCATGCCACGCACTTCATAGTTTTCCTTGTCTGCGCCTCCTTTCACCTCTGCCTTGGCATCTGTCCCTCCCTCGTCCTCTTCCTCTGCCTCATTTTCTGTTTATCCTTCATCCCCCCGTGCTCATCCATGAACCCGGCACATCTTGCGTCGTGGTCCTCTTGTATCAGAAACCCCTGCTCCGGCTCTACTGTGTATCCGAGGGAGTCCTCACTGCCACTATACAAGACGTTGTCGTCAAAGTCGTCGTTTGCTCCCTCACCAACCTCCTTGTCTGTGGAAGAACCCCTAGGCACAGCTTCAGGGTCGTAGTCTTCTGGGTCGGAATCATCAGTAGCTGCTCCATCTGATACCATACCACCACTTGCTGTGCCATGTGACGCTGTCGGTATCTGTTTTCCTGAACCAACTGCAGTTGCTGCACAGTCAGCTCTGAGTTTTGCAGCTGCTCAAGTGGACGTGGTGTTGCAGGGTCCGGGTACTTCTTCATGTGGCCCTTGTGTCCACACCTGGGGCAGATGAAGTTGCACTTACAGAGTGGTTCATGCTCCTGGCGGGCACTCCTGGGCCTTTCCCTAGCCTTGGTGCGGTCCTGGTTGCCCCCAGCCGGACGGGGCAGCACGGATACCCTCTGCTACAATGGACGGCATGGGATTGACATACGTCCTGCTCCTGGCCAACATCAACACACATGGTCGGAACTTTGCACACCTCCATCATCACTGCACATGCATGCTGACCTGGCTGGCCAAACTTGCACCAGTGGTCACAATAACAAGTTGAACACCAGAGGTTCACCCACCGGTGCATGTTCACACGTCCGTGCCCAATCTTTGGAATGCAGCAGTGCCCTTGAACAATGTGGGAGAGTTTCACAATCCCCACCTTGGAAATTACAACTGCTCAAATGTTTCACACACATCCACATGCCAATGCCTCCACACAGTGGACATCGGTGTGTCCGGGCTCACTCCGCACCCACAACAGCCCGAAATGGTGTGCAACTGCGTAGTTCTCTATCGCTGTCCTGCAAGCAGCCTTTCCCATTCTTTATACTCTCGATCCCGATTCACCCAAAAGATTTTTTTTCTTTGACACCCGAGTCGAACTTCACAGCGTGGAGTACTAGAGGTGGGGGCTGGACTGGAGGCGGTGCTGCAGGAACGGCATGAACGGGGCCCCGAGGGACAGCTCGCTGTGGTGGTGGGCCCGCACTATGAGGATTACTGTTCCCATGAAGAGTGGGGTTGCCCGGTGAAGGACCCACAGGCCGATGCTGCGTCGATGAATGCAAAGCGGGCGAGCGGCTAGGATTTTGGCTGCAATGAGTGTGTTCCGCTGGTCGACCGTGGGCACATGCATGAGTGGCTGGTGGTACAGCGGGTGGTGCAGTGGGTGGTACAAAAGGTGGTGCAGCTGATGCTGCAGGGGGTGGTGAATTGGATGGTGCCGCTGATGGTGCAGGAGGCGGTGCAGCTGGAAGTGCAGCTGGTGGGAAAGTGGGTGTTACAGGCAATGGTACAGGTGATGATGAAGCGGGTGGTGCAGCTGGTGGTACCACGAGCTCGACAGTGGGTCGCCACCCAGTAGACGTGGATCCTGCCAGGCGACCAAGGTTGTGCCGCCTTGGGTTGGAAGGTGCCGTCACAGAGGTGGTGGCGGTGGCCTGCGTAGCAAATTGGTGGAGAGGTAGCACACGTGGCAGGTGGTACTGAAACATCACGGGCAAGCCACCCTGTCTTCCGGAGGTAGCCTGACATCATGTACGTGGGGCTGGGCGAGGTGAGAGCACGGCAGTTGTTGGACGCAATGCCTCGGTACATGAGACGGGTGGTGCACTGGGCGGCTTACCCGACTGACTATACACCGGTCAGACGGAGGCACAAGCCTCCACCCTCCGGGCACTGGCCCGGGCTTGGGGCGCCATAGCGCAAACAATGGGTACCTAGGCATTTTCGTACAATGGGTACCTTCTCTCATACCCTGCACGTCGACTCACCTCAGTTTATGACGAGTGTCAAGGCCATTTTGACGCTCCACAACAAACTCCCGATGCCCCTGCATGGTCGCTGGTGTGCCCCAGAGACTCCAAAAATTATTCGCGACTGAAGGGAGGGGGGGGGGGG
>SZWC01005987.1:92819-110918 GCA_023375785.1 Penium margaritaceum | reverse complement strand
GGGGGGGGGGGGGGGGGGGGGGGGGGGCAATTGTCTGCGCTAACAGTTTACGATCGCTCACAACCATGCGACCAAGTGTAGGCCTCTGCATGTCATTTCCATGGCACTTTTCCGGGAATCAGCATGTCATGGACCCAGTACATCTTTCTCCCTAAGTGGCTTCCAGCTAATCCCTGTTGAATTTGCACGTACGAGATGGAATGGACTGGGTTGCGATCGTGCTATTTCTGCACCATGCAGGTTCGGCAGACAGCCTGGAATCCACATATGAAGGGTATGTTTGTTTCGTCAGCATGTACTTGGGTGTAATGAACCTCAGCATGGCATACGAGAAGCATCGCATAAGCAACATGAACTACAGTGTTCACATACACAGCTAAGGTTCCTATTGCTTAGTGGTCTTGAAGACCGCCGAACCAACTCGTCACGCAAAAAAAGTCTATTTCATGAAAGTCACATTGATACACATGCAGCGCACGATTGTACGGACTCTGTAAACCAAACGTGAAATGTGTGTTTGCTTGAAAAAAGACAACGACGTGCCCAAGATGCAAGACATATAACAGAGGTACTGGTAGTCCTTGATAACTGAAACTACCTAGGGCGGATGTTTGCTTTTCACGAACTGCATGGGCGGATGGTTGCTTTTGTTCCAAACGACGGGCGGATTGTTGTTTTTCTTCCGAGAGATGGGCGGATGAGAGTCACACTTTGCGTTTTATGCGTATGCAAGCTATTTCACCAAACCCTCCCCCTGTCCTCATTATCAAGAGACCCACCACCGCAACTGAACACTTGAAATAATAAATTTGTGGGGGTTTTCACTAAAAAATATATGGATCTGACACAAAATTCTGAAATCAGAAATACATTACCACATACACCTAGTTCACACACTTTTCCCTTCCCCCACCCTACTCCCATTTCCAAAGGACCCACTACTGTCACTTGCCACTCACACCAAGGAAATTGTGGGGGTGTAAAGTACAGAGACTAATACAACACCCCATAACTCTCATCATTATATGTTCCCTCCACCACGCGATGTCGTCTGTTTTTTTTGCCAAAGTGAATTTTTCACAAAACAGTCGATGTGATAACCCTCTGTATATATATTCGTGCGTATGTGCCCTCGGGTGTGCAGTGCATGAGGACTCGGCGGTCGGTGGTGATCCACATTGATAGCGGAGACACGCGCTCGCCAAGCCCATCGCATGGCGGCGTCGTCCTCTTATCTCACGCACTCCGCCGGCCGTCGACCCTTGCCTGCCCCCGCTAGCAGACCTAGTTTTGTTCTTGAGATTCATGTGGCATATTGTGCTCGCTGTGATGCGAGACCTAGATTAGACTCAAACTTGTATCTTTGTAGGACTGCTTTAGGTTTCCTAACATCTGGCATAGATGGTGGCTTCGCAGGTGCTCTCGCACCTTTTCTGGGCGCATAGGGCGATTTCGCCCTCGCACCCTGTCGAGCGCCGGCGAGCGAGGCTTGCCGGCCGACGGGTGAGACTCGATTAGCGAGTCTCACCCGTAACAAGGGTGTACCTTGTTACTCAAGCACTTGTAGTAAAAACTTGTTAGCCGCCCTAGGGTTTTTGGAGCTAGCTTGCTCCATGCTTAACAAAACGAAGCGCCGTTTGTCCCATTAGATTCGCAAGGAGATCCTCATGGTATCAGAGCCCTCTCTCGGGCCTGAAAAGTGCGAGAACCGACCGTAGGAGCTGAAGAAGGGGGCGGCCGCCACTTGGACGCCACGTCAGCTAGGGTCGAAGGGACACAGGGGGTCGACGAAGGCCATCTAAGGCGTCGACCTTGGCCTAAGGGGGCGCGCGAACCCTAGCAAGACCTCGCGCTTGCTGGAGAGGCTTGGGACGGAGCGCCGCCGACGAAGGAAGGCTCCACGCCTCTCCAAGGACCTCCCAAGGTGCTCAAACTGCAACTCTTGGGGGGGACCAGGGTCTGGGGGGGGCGGGATCGCTCTTGCAGGGTCCCAGGACGTCTTTGGAGGCTTTCCTAAAGAGCTTCGGGCTCTCGGCAGAAAACTGGGCCCAAAGTGGGCCCGGCGAATTGCTGCCGAAATTTTCTTGGGCCCCCCTAGCACCATTAGTGGCTAGACAGACGTCAGGAACCACCTACCAGGCACCATGAGTGAGGTAGCTGGAACAAACGGAGGTGCCGGCAGCGCCGGCAATCCCGGAGATAGCGGTAGTGGGGGGAACGCTCCTAACGTCACCCTTACCGCTGCCGCCATGGCGCAGTTGGGACTGGGCCAGAAGGAACTCTCACCACCTCAGCTGGGAACGAGAGACTATCTTGCATGGCGGGATATTTTCTTGTCATGGGCAGCGGAACATGGATTGGAAGAACTTTACATCCGCCCGCCTCCAGACACAACAACGGACCTCATGCTACTGCGAGCATTCAACTCCTTAACACGTGCACTGCCTGATCCGCAAGCATACGCCCTGCGTCATTTCCGCTTTGGCGGCCGGGGCGAGGATCCCTCCGATCCACGCAGTGGAGCAGCACGACTGCATGAGGCTTGGCGTCACCTGTCCACGCGTCAAGAAGAGCAGGGCATGACCCTTGTTGTGACGCTCAGAGATCGCCTCCGCAATCTCTACCCTAAACCATGGGGCGCCAGTTGCTGAATTTTGGGATGAAGCCATGGATATTCGTCGTCGACTGTTGGGTCTGGGTGCATCGTGCTCTATCCTAGAGTGGCTGGACGTGGTGCTGCTCCACCTCGGTGAGCAGTACAAGGATTTTCGGCGTGACCTCCTTCGTCGTCATCCAGTCGCTGAGATTGAGCTCATCGACCTCTCCTCTGTCTTTGAAGAGCTGCGCAACTACGAAGACATACTGAAGGGCGAGGCTCGCGATATGACAGCTGCACCACCGACAGCTTATGCACACCAGAGCTCCTCCTCCGCTGCTGCTGCGGCGACTCAGACCTCATTCACCTCTCTTGGTGGATCCTCCAGTGGGGGTCGTGGCTGGTCTGGTGGCAGTGGTCGCGGTCGTGGACGCGGTCAAGGTAACCAGAGGTGCAGCTATTGCAACCAGACTGGGCACTTCTGGCGTAGGTGCCCTTCCCTCCAGCGGCAGATGATGNGCAGACACAACAGCAGCAGAGACAGGTCCAGCAGCAGCATCAGTCAGTGCAGCAGTTCCCTGCAATGCAGCACTTTGGTGGACATGGAGCACCTGGGATGTACCCCTACCATCCTATAGCAGCAGCTACCTTTGGACTGCCGCCTCAGCATCAGCTTCAGTCACAGCCGCTGCAGCAGATGATGCCACAGTCGGGGCCCTACGGGATGCCCGTACACCACGTGCCACCATTCGCTGCAGCTCCGGTGCCGGTCCCAGGGTGGGCTCAGCGCGTGTACGACAACATGGCGACTCCGCACACTGCTGACATGCAGGAGGCTCCACCCATCACTTTCCCTCCAGGGACCACTACAGCGCCCCAGCCAGGTCCGCGCCTTGGGCACACGCATATCACTACATCACACATCTTGCCCATGCACGAGTGGTTGTTTGATACAGCAGCATCACATCACATGTCACCTCATCGCCAGTTGTTTGTGTCCTTGTATGCCACTCATGATGTAGAAGGTGTGCGGACGGGCTCAGGAGAGGTGCTGAGGGTGGAGGGCATTGGGACTGTTGCATTACAAGCACCGGGAGGGGTCATGTGGCTGACTGGGGTTTTGTATGTCCCTCGGCTGAAGGTGAATCTGTTGTCAGGGGGGCAGTTGGATCGCCAATTGGGCATGTCAACGCTGACGCAAGCAGAAAAATGCATGCTGTTTGATGCACACGGTGCATTGCTGGCCGATGGACCTTTGCATTCTGACATGCTGTACCGCTTAACCCTGTTCCCTGCATTGCCTTCCAACCGTGCACAGACTTACCTCATGACCAAAACAGACCCAAAGCATACTGAGCTCATCCACAGAAGACTGGCCCACATCAATACAGAACTGGTCACCGATCTGTTGAAACACCAACCTGCACATGGACTGAGCCCAGACGACTGTCCCCACGGCCTCAAGGCATCTGCCTGTCTGAACTGTCAGGAAGGAAAGGCACACCGACAGAGTTTTCCTGTATCACAACATGTCAGCGAGGTACCCCTCGAGTTGGTGCATGCCGACTTAACTGGACCCATGCCGGTCTCCTCAGTCCAGTATGCGTCATTGTACATTTTAACACTGACAGATGACTACAGCCGGTTTCGCTGGGCTTTCCTGCTCAAAACCAAAGCGGATGCACAACGGGCAATCANACAGAAGACTGGCCCACATCAATACAGAACTGGTCACCGATCTGTTGAAACACCAACCTGCACATGGACTGAGCCCAGACGACTGTCCCCACGGCCTCAAGGCATCTGCCTGTCTGAACTGTCAGGAAGGAAAGGCACACCGACAGAGTTTTCCTGTATCACAACATGTCAGCGAGGTACCCCTCGAGTTGGTGCATGCCGACTTAACTGGACCCATGCCGGTCTCCTCAGTCCAGTATGCGTCATTGTACATTTTAACACTGACAGATGACTACAGCCGGTTTCGCTGGGCTTTCCTGCTCAAAACCAAAGCGGATGCACAACGGGCAATCATGGAATGGATTCCCCTTGCTGAACGACAGACTGGATGCTCTCTGCGCATCCTTCGTACAGACAGGGGCGGAGAATTTCTGGGTCCACTCGAAACAGACCTGAAAACTAGAGGCATTGTGCATCAAACCACTGCACCGTATACCCCTCAACAAAATGGGGTGGCCGAGAGATGGCACAGAACGTTAGGCGATGCTCTGCGTACCCTTCTGGCAGAGTCAGGTCTGACCTTTGGTTTCTGGGAGGAGGCTGTCAAGTACATTACTTGGGTGTGGAACAGAATACCTCAAGGACCTCTGCCCAGAACCATCACTCCCTGGGAGAGATGGTTCAAGCAGAAGGCAGACTTACGCCCTGCACGGGTGTGGGGCACTATGGCGTGTGTGTGGTTTGCTGACCCGCAACGTAGCCATAAATTGAGCCCACGAGGTAGATGGTGTGTCTTTGTCGGAGTCTCTCATGCCTCGAAGGCATGGAGGTTTTGGGACCCCGTGCATCATACGTTTGTCGAGAGTCGCGATGCGTCCTTCCTAGAACACATGCCATACAAGGTGTTCAAGGGACTCAAGCATGCACCGGTGCTCACTGTGCCTGAACGGTACCCTGAGTACGTGAGTGTACCCATCTTTGTCCCCACCACACAACATAAGGTTACACCAATATCGATAGAGCAGAAGGTCACAGGCCAGGTCACACCGGTCCCTGCTGACTTGCTCACTCCGGCTGATCTTGCTAGCATCAGTGCAGACTCCTCAGGGTCGCCACCTGGGCTGACCCCAGTGCAAATCAGTCCTGTCCAGCCTGATCCAGTTCGTCGCTCACAGCGAAACGTGGCCAGGGTGGATTACAGACAGTTCTATCACACTGCTGGTCTCACACAACCTGTGCATATCCCCCCAGAGCCTCTTACTGTCGAAGAGGCAAGGGGGCGCCCTGACGCAACAGAATGGGAAAAGGCTATGATTGATGAGCTGAACGCTCTCCTCGAGCATGAAGTTTATCAACTGNGGGCAAGACTTTACGGACACGTACGCTCCTGTGGGCAAGTACACGTCAGGTCGCGTGCTGCTGGGAGTTGCGGCACACGAGGACTGGGAAATACACCAAATGGATGTCAAGAATGCTTTCCTGAACGGATCCCTAGAAGAGGAGATTTATGTGGAACTACCGCCAGGGTTCACAGACGGAACAGACAGAGTCTGGCTACTGCTAAAGGCACTGTACGGACTGAAACAGGTGCCACGGTGCTGGAACAAGGAAATCAGCCGAACACTAGAACTTGGAGGATTTCTACAAAGTTTGTCCGATCCCTCCCTGTTCATCCGCAGTGTTCGTGGCACTCCAGTCACCCTTCTTGTGTATGTGGATGATCTACTGATCCTTTCACCTTCTCTCTCTCTTGTTCAAGACACAAAAGCACTGCTCACTGCACATTACCGCATGACTGACCTGGGAGAGGCACACAATTTCCTAGGCATGACCATCACGCGCAACAGAGCTGCACGCACCTTGACATTGCACCAGGGACGGTTCATAGCACATTTAACAGATCGATTCTCTCACCTTGTNCTGAAACTTCTGCGTTATGTGTTTGACACTGCATCCATGGGCCTCGTCTTCTCCCCTGGCACTGGTCCCTTGCTCGATGGATATTGTGACAGCGACTATGCACGGGACAGAAATGCACGCAGTCGGGGGGGGTATGTCTTCCGTCTATGGGGCACTAGTGTGTCATGGCGCAGTGCAAAGCAGTCATGTGTTGCACGTAGTGTGGCTGAAGCAGAATACATGGCATTGGGAGAAGCTGCATGTGAAGCAACTTGGCTGCAACGGCTGTTGGGGGAGCTGGGCATCATTGTGGGGGCCGTACCACTGTATAGTGATAGTTCTGCTGCACGTCGTATCACAGCGAATGATGGCGTACTGCATCCACGCACTAAGCACATAGGAGTTGAACATCACTTTGTTCGAGAAGCAGTGGAAGCAGACATTGTCCAAGTGTGTGCGATGCCTGGAAGTGAGCAACTTGCTGACTTTCTCACTAAGGCACTCCCATCCTCATCCCTCATCTCTCAGCTCCATCTGCTTGGCTGCATGCATGCAACACCCTCGGCCAAGGGGGCGTGATAACCCTCTGTATATATATTCGTGCGTATGTGCCCTCGGGTGTGCAGTGCATGAGGACTCGGCAGTCGGTGGTGATCCACATTGATAGCGGAGACACGCGCTCGCCAAGCCCATCGCATGGCGGCGTCGTCCTCTTATCTCACGCACTCCGCCGGCCGTCGACCCTTGCCTGCCCCCGCTAGCAGACCTAGTTTTGTTCTTGAGATTCATGTGGCATATTGTGCTCGCTGTGATGCGAGACCTAGATTAGACTCAAACTTGTAACTTTGTAGGACTGCTTTAGGNTCGCACCCTGTCGAGCGCCGGCGAGCGAGGCTTGCCGGCCGACGGGTGAGACTCGATTAGCGAGTCTCACCCGTAACAAGGGTGTACCTTGTTACTCAAGCACTTGTAGTAAAAACTTGTTAGCCGCCCTAGGGTTTTTGGAGCTAGCTTGCTCCATTCTTAACAAAACGAAGCGCCGTTTGTCCCATTAGATTCGCAAGGAGATCCTCACGATGAACTCATGTCCCCGACATCGGTTTACACAATTTTGTGTATAAATCTCCACGACGTGTTCACTCATCAAGTAATGATAGAATGAAGGTGTCTTTATCAAATTTCATTTACTTTCAACATTTGGTCGATCTTGTCATACGCCAGAAAGTGACTCTTGCAGACTTTGGCTGACACACTGCAGCGTCTCAGACCATTTAGGACACGCAGAGGAGCCACCACTCCTCTCTGGCGCATTCACAACCCCCTTGGAGATTTTACTTTGAGGGGTCGTATTGTTTGTACTTGTCTTTTCAACCTTGTTTTTGGTCCAACTCGTGTGTGTTCTATTGTTGGTACTAGTCGGATGGCAAGATTTGTATCCATCACTCACTGAGTGATGGGGTGTCAATGGTTTTTGCAATGAGTACTTATTCAAGGGTTTCATCCTCGACACATTGAACTAATTTCCAATGTTCTCATTGACCATGACTAATGACGCATAGAACCTTGAATACATAATAGTGTATCTAGGTACATGACTTGAAACCATTAAGTTTCCGAGGTATATCGTGCATGTCTGGAAACCTATAAGGATCTTCAAGTACACACTCTGTACAAGTATTGTAATTTTAGCCCTCCCAAATCAAAGTTGGAGTACTGATATAGCAAGTGTGTTCAACATGCCATGACATAGCCATGACATGAGCTTAGTTGTCAAACGATCACACTTGCTTTTGAAAATTGAGAGTAATGGGATGTGCAACTGTTGTTATCAACCAAACAGCTTACTTGGTTGAATGGTGTCACCATTGTTTATAAAATACATCAACTGGTATCGTCAGCTTCATCGAATGTCACAAAACCGTTGTTATCATCTGTTCATCAAACTTGCCCACAAGTTGATGTTGTGATTGATGCACCGACAGTTAGTAGAAACGTTTCTCTTGCATGTCATGCATGTTTTCCATGCATGTCATGTAACCAATCTCACATGACTAAGGTACATTCATACGAATCGTACATTTCAATCCATTGAGAAGGGGGTCATAGTTGACACTTGGTAATACGCGGTGCCGTCTTGCCGTCATGCAAGTGGTGCATGTTTTTGAATTGTGGTCAACCGACAGGGATTTTATAACACATTCCATCTATGGATAACAAGGAGTTCATCTAAAATAGTCCAAATTTGAGGAAATCATCCTCGTATCACATGTGATTCATCTGGAAGTACCTTTCCATACTGCTATCCTATCAACATTCTTTACTTCAAATGGACATCACTTTCGCCGATGACTGAGATTGTATCGTTTTTTTTTCATGCCATCCGGGTATACCTTTTATCACAATAACAATGTGTTGATTTTTTTTAAGCATACCCATGAGTTTTCTCTTTAGAGGGTTTAGCAGTATGATCATCCTCGGGTTCATAGAGACGTCACTCTAATGTCACGTGGCATATTTTTTACGCTTCATGTAATGCCCTTGGCGCACTAGCCAGCTGAAAAATCCCAAGAATTCATTGTATGCTTCTATTAGGTGCTTTGTCACAAGAAAGTAAGTTGTAGCATTAGGGTACAATTGACACCCATGTAATTGATGCAATCGGCACCTATGAAATATGCCATATCATTGACATTGACATGACGTGCTTTCGGCATTGCATCAATGGTCCATTCTGCACCCATTACAAGAATGAAACCATGGCTTTTGTCAAACGTGCAATTTTTGTTTATGAAAATAGTGCATTCGACACTCCTATCAATATTTTCACCAAAGTTCTTGTCGACCGTGCATTCAACACTCATATAAATTGTTCATTTGGCACTCACATGAATGCTACGGCGGCATTTTCTATGATTTCCATATCCAAAGTGCAACTGGGACTTGTGATTTTTGTGCGATCTACCCTTGTGCGGGGATTTCCATCTTCGTGTGTTTGTGTTTATTGCAATTGGTAATTACATTCTTTTTCGTCAAATTCCCAGCACAAATGACTTATCTAGCATCCTTGGTGCAATTGGTAGCCACGTGGATACGCAATCGAAATTTTCTTTGTACAGTTGGCACGTACTCTATTGTTGCGATGAGTAGAGGATTCGTTGAGTGGTTGTAGCATGTTTGGTGCTTGAAGGTTAGCCTTTTTTTTATCAAACATCTGGCTCAATGCACGTCACCGTTGTATTTTTGCAACTAGGTATACAGTGTAGTGGCCCTTTTGTGAAAATAAAAACTTGTCTAGTGCATGTACAACACGTGCTGAGCCAATCATGGTGTTTTAAAGATCATCCCTTCTGGGATTTCTCAAGGGATACCCCAAACTCTGTGGTTGCTTCCATCGTTTTTGTGTCCCTCAAGTAAATTATGACATAGGAAACCGTGGTTTTTCCCTTCTTGTACTTTGAAATAGAAACGAAAAAGGAAATCAGGAATCTTCAAAATTTGAAGAGCTAAACCAGAGCTTTTAGATTTTTGTGTCAAATCCCATGATCAACCTGACCACACACTCGAGTTCAACCACAAAAATTTGCCTCCGTTTCAATTTTTTCCATGGTTAACATAGAATTCATCAACTTGAGGATTCATAAAAAGTAACAAGATTTTGGCATGTCACGTGCCTTTCTGTATGTTTGGTGCTTGGAATCTTCCAAGCGTCACCCGGAGGTGTGTAGGGAAAGATATCAGTCTTCCCCTTCTTCAAAGGACAGTAGAAATTTTCAGGATCGTAAGTGAGAACTTCTCAAGATATTTTACAGCTCAGATTGAGCTCCATTTTGCAATTTACAGTGGTCAAAACCAGGTTCAAAGGAGGAAGTTATCTCTGTTTCGGTGGGCCAGCCATCAGGCCTGAAAGAAAAATCTTGAGAATCACACCCATTTTTTCTCGGTTGAAACCAATGTCACTTGACTGCACCACTTGCACATGCCGTTGCCTAACCAAAGGACCTTTTTGACATGTTTGACGCGTCTGGAAGGGCCATCTCCTCCAATGGATGTAGAAGGAGGGAGAAACCTTCCTTACCTCCTCGCTGTTTCCTGCTGCCATGACCTGGCAGTGGGAGGTAGCTCCCCTCCGAGCCTCTATGACGCAGACGACGCCATGGAGAGGGGGGAGGGGGGATGTAAGATGACTCTCTCCTCATCTACCCCATGGTGGTGTCCACGTCATGGATGGAGGGAGGGCGAGCCTCTCCCCTCAGCCATCCCCCTTGGCGCCGCCGGCGCCATGGAAGAGCGGAGGGGGGTGTTGACATGCTGTGCTCCTTGCCATGAGTGCCGTTGATTGTATTCCCTGGTTCTACCACTGGAGAGTGGTCAAACACTGATCTGACATTAGATTTGGATTCCTTGGATTTTCCAAGCAATATCGAGCTTTGAGTCGCTCGATTTGAATGAGTATTAAGAAAGTTAGCCTGGCCCGAAGTTCGGGTGTTGGGCGGGTGGAATCTGGTACCAGCCATGGGTGGCGAGATAATCCACCGTCAAATGCACTATGGCCATAAAGGAAGCAACCAGAGGAATATCTTTGACAAGGGTGAACTTCTCCTTGACTTCTGGACGAGGAAATACGCTCCAACGAGTTATCGTCAAAGCGCCTCCCGTTGCCTAGCGTGCAAGGCAAGGTGGACAGTTCCACCAAGAGATAGTTTGACGGTCGTAGCAGGGGCTCTACTGCTCCCATTTGGGCATGCTTGGATGCGTTAGAAAGCTTAGATCACGGGGTATAAGAATCTGATACAATCTCACTGTGATGATGATTAAGAAGTTGTTTTGATTCAGTTCTCCTGAATGCGACGTGTTCTGTCCACTCACATTCGTGATACTTGTGCTCCACACTCACCGTTTGTGCGAGCGGCCACTTTAGCGGCATGGACTTGGGCAGGGCCACTTTAGCAGGCTTATTTTAAGAACCCCCGCCGGTTGGCCCTTTGCATCAGCAAAGCTTGTGGGCTTGGCGTGTGAGTGTGTTAAACTGCTTCGCGCGTGCTCAAGTCTTTTAGAGCGGCCCGAAGGGCCACCTAACGGCGGCCTCCCAAAAATAAAATGGGTGGCCTCACATTCTGCTGGGCTCGAACCAGCAACCCTATGATTAACATTCAGGTGCTCCATTGGCTGCCCCAAATATTGGTAGCATGTATTAGGCAGAGCTAGGCATCCTTGAGGGTGCCTCCACACCCACTATTGCCAAAAAAGGATTATGAGTCAATGTGCCTAGAAGGATCCTAGCTCTACAACTTTCATACTACCGTCGCGCGCCATGACAACGACCGAGCAAGAGAGCATCGGCACCGTCTCGAAGTTTGACGGGATTGGCTTCCCCTTGTGGAGGTGGCAGTTTAAGTTCTAACTCGATGACAAGGGCCTTCTTGAGTTGTTCAAAGGTGAAGAGAAAGCCCCTTAGGACACTGCGACGCCGGAGGAAGTGGACAAGTACAAGAAGTGCAATAAGAAGGCGCTTGTTTTGTTGGTGTTAGTGCTAGCTCTGATGCAACACGCGCTCATTCAAGGAAACACAGAGGCTGAAGAAGTCTGAAAGAAACTCTGCTTCATCTACCAGTCCAGCCACCTTGCTAACCAGCACTTCATCCTCAAAAGGCTCGTCACCCTCTGAGCCAACAAAGGCGACGACATCATGGAGATCCTACAGCAGATTGAGTTCCTTACTAGCGAGTGCGTAGCAACTGGGTGGAAGGTAAAACCTCATTTGCAAGCTATGATCCTCCTCATGGCCTTGCCGGACAGTTGGAGTCCAATGATCACCATTGTTGGAGGCAGGTCTGCCGATGCGCTGAAGTACCCAAAGGTGGCTGAATACGTCCATAATGGATGCAAATGGATGCGGCGTGGTGGGAGAGAGAATAGGGCAACATCAAGTCATGCCTATGCCGTCTGCATTCCTGCCTCATCTTTCCAGAATCACCACTCAATGGACACACACTGAGATTCAAGACAGTTAGTCACTCAATCCAGATCTTTAGGAAGTACTTGAAATGGCTGTCCCCGGTCGTTTCCCCTTGTGTGATTGCACAATCCTTGTGCATCCTTGCTCAAGCTCTTTCCACTTCCCTCTGCAGCTGACTGGACTGACATCAAGAGTGATTCTCAATCCGCCCAATCGAGCAGCCACACCGGCATTCCTCACTCCTCCTCCTCCTCGCCCTCAACACTCGTTGTGTACCAGCGGGTACTTCTGAGCCACTCTCCATGGTTCTGCATTTCCGTACCTCACGTAAAGTATCTGTTCTCTCCTGTCTTTTAAGTGGTTGCGGACGGGTGTGTAGAGGTTGGAAGATTGATGATGCCAGCCCACAGTTGCACACCAGAACCCACCAACCATAGATTCAGGCAGGCTAGGATAGGATCTGGATCTGGATCTTGATCTCTACTCTACCAACATTTTTGTGTTTTGTCTGTTTTTTTTTTAAGTCACGAAACTTTGAACACACATTTTCCGATAACTTATGAATTTCCAACAGATCAACCAGTCCTACTCTGGTCAAAATGTTACTGAGAACTGATTGATCTGTTGGAAATCCTCAAGTATTTGACAAAACATGCTTTCAATGTGTTTTGAATTTGAAAAGAAATAAAGGGAGTTTAAGGAATCAAAGTGCAAGAAGGTTGGGAGAGGGCTTCCCAGCATCTCTCCCGGCATTATGCCTATCCTAGCCTGCCTGATTATGTGGTTGGTGGGCTCTTGTAACTATGGATGGCTCCATTGAGCATCCCACCTGTCCGCACCCGGCCGCAGCCGCTTGAAAGACAGGATCGAACGGATCCGTAAATTGCAGTAAAAAAATGCACGATTACGGGGAGTGGCACAGAAGTTCTGGGCAGATAACAGCAAGGGTTGATGGTGAGGATGAGGAGCGAGGACTGCCAATGTGGCAGATCAATCGGACAGATCAATCCTTGCTCTTTGTGTCGGTCTGGTATGCTGCAGAGGGATGCGAAAAGGGCTTGAGTAAGGACGCGCGAGGATCGCACAATTGCAAAAGGGGACACGACCAGAGACAGCAGCTCAGTAAAACTAGAGGAAGAAGTAACAAAAAATAGAGCTGGAGAAATAATTTTTTCAAGACCGAGACCAGGAACAACGGACACAGATACAGTACAAGTTTGTGCTTAATTCAGTTTTGTAGGTAATTTGTTTTTTTTCATGGCCTTCAACCATCCATTTCAATTATTTATTGAAGGGACTCATCCTCTTCAATCTAAGTGTGTGTCCTTTGATTGATAAGTCTGTAAAGAGGAGGATATTGTGACTGACTGTGAATTAAGTTGAGAATCCACTGGAATTCAGTCACCTTGACAAGATAAATGTACGAACAGGTGGAAACACTTCAGATTCCTGGATTTCAAATTTCAACACGTGGTATCAGCGGAGTGCTGTACATTCCACCTTCCAACACAGCAATATGACAACGCATGCATTTGGGAGGACCATACCCAAGTGAAAAATATTCACAGTGACATCAATGGCTTCTGTAGAAGATGGGAACTTCAACATTCCAGCTTTTGATGGAGTATATGTCTACATCTTTGCATTTAACATGCAACTTGTTTATATCAACAAAGGATTTCAGGGATTTTTCTTGGAACCACTAACTGAAACTCTTAAATAACGCAGCAATCTCAGAATAGCAACTGCATTGGCAGCAACCTATCAACCAGTCCTTCTCCCTGCTGGCTATGTAGCCCAGTGACAGGTTGAAAATCTCAATCAACGACAACAATGCAGGACTTGACCCAAGAATCACCTTGAAAGCTCTCTATGATTGCTACAACAAGACTACTGACACTGGGCTTGGGAATTTATTAGCTGATTTCATGGCCTCCACATGGAAGCAGAGAAAAATCTGGAAGATCACATCGCTCATCTCAAGGCCTTGGGAAGCCGGATGATATCTAGTGAAGAACCCATCTCCAAAAGAACAATGGTGCTGACACTGTTTTGTGGACTTCCTCCGGATTCAAATATACTTTTGACAGGGTGAACAAGCTCAAGGAAAAACCAAGACCCTTTCATTAGTTCAATTCTCTAAAGGATGGAATGGGCACATTGGCTACTCCAGTGCAAAATGTAAGAACTGACATAGGTGCCACTGCAAATGCTATTTCTGCTGCAACTTCTGCTGCTACCAGAGCCTCAAACAAATATGTACTAATAATGGAAAGATCATGTGAGGCCATTACAATTGCACAGGAGAAACACCGTAAAAGGTGGAGGTAGCAAAATTTCTCTCTACAACATTCACCAGAGCCCAGGCACCCAGATATTCAAGAAATGGGAAAGCTATGGTCACAGGAGACATGGCCGAGGGAGCCTTGTACACAACGACTAAGATATGCAACATAACAGGCATTACACTCGACACAACACTGTAATCCCCTGAACATTGGTTCAGACAGTCAAAACTGAAGAAAGGTATCCAACCAAAAAAACAAATTGCTGAAAATTCCATGAGAAGGGCCATATCAACAGATGTTGTCCGATGAAAAACCAAAATCTGCACATGAACAGAAACAGGTACGCATTTCAGAAGAAGTCCAAGCCTAAGCCTCAACACTTGTGGCAGAACTCCTGTCGTAGATTTGATCTTCAAGGACATCATTTTTACATCCATCACAACACACATCAACTTAGTGGAGTTGAGACTAACCCAGAACCCACTTACTGCAGATGGAACAAGCAAGCCAAGATTCAGGAACTCATGATGGAACAGAAACAGTAAGCCCTGGAAGCACCTGGCTACCCAACACCGGGTGTAACCCCTGTCAATCAATGTATCAGAATCTGGCACTAAACCAACCATCGCCACTACTTCATCTAAGTCCAGCAAGTACATTATGGATGAGATGGAATTTTTTAAAAGATCCACGGTGCATTCCTGATGGCTGGTATCATGGGTTTGATTACAGACTCAGGTTGCACCAAGCACATGACATGAGGCAATTCCTGGTTTGTGGACTACAAAGAAATCCAGCCATCTTACCGAGTTGAAGTTGTGGATGGAAGAATGACACCAGCTATAGGGATTGATACAATATGAGTGGGTATTGACCTTGAATGCAAGACAGGTACCAGGTTATTTGAAAACATCCCCTACGTTTCAGGAATAGCAGAGAACCTGCTGTCTAGACTCGGCAACAGACGAGTCATAGTTACCTTTTGAAACTGACAATACATGCATTAGAATGACCCTTACCAACAAGATTTCAAGAGTGGCCTGCACAGAAGGTAAAATCAAAATTCTCAACACACAACAAGCTCCACCAACAACAGGCACAACTTAAATGGCCCAGGAAATAAAGCATGGTCCTCAGTTCTTGACCAGAATACCAAAGCTACTGCTCCAACGGCTTCTGACATTTGGCACAAACGTTTGGTACACCTGAACTACGACTCTATGACCAAACAATCCACACAGCAAGGGGCACATGAACTCTTAGAAAATCCGACAGCTGACATTTCAAGACCTCCTTGTGTAGATTACTTGGAAGGTAAGCAGCACAAGCTTCACTTCAACATTTCCATAACTGTGGCAACCACAAAGAAGCTGGATCTTTTGCACATGGATCTCTGCTGTATCAAGAAGGCCTCTTACTCAGAGGAGTATTACTTCCTAGCCATCATTGATGACTACATATACATTATCTGGGTACAATTCCTCCATTACAATTCTGAAGCACCTGAAATCATCCAAATATGGATATGGATGATTGAATACCAGAGTGATCTCACAATGATGAAGGTCCACACCGATAACGATTGCGAGTTTTTTAAGCACGCACTGAAGCAATTTTATTCCCTCAACGGTTCCCAAGACACCTCAACAGAATGGAAAAGCCAAAAAGGTGAAAAGAACCCTCATGAAAACTGCAGGAATCTGCAGGAATCTCTTATCTTTTCTGGGCCAAAGCTATCTCCAAAGCCGCTTTCCTGAACAACAGATCAGATCACAAAAAGCTCCCTGCAGGATGCAGCGCTCCTCATCAGACTTGGACAGCCCACAGACCTGCCTTTGGATACATCGGGATCTTTGGCTGTGCAGCATAATGCTTGCAACCCTGCTAATGAAAGAACCAAGCTGGAATCTCATAACATGAAGTGTCTCCTCATGGGATCCGAAGATGGCGGCGACGCATACAGGTTCTGGGATCCAGCTACCAAGAGCATCTTTTGCAGTAGATTGGTAATGAGAACATGCCCAGAACTGAGGCTCTTTCAATGTCACATCTCAAAATGATCCTTCATCCCCTTGAAAACCCCACAGATAACACTTCTTGTTAGAATTTCTCCCCATAGATCCTGTCTCAGATAAACATGAAGGCGTCTTGGTTCCCATAACTCCTCATGAGCACATCGCAGCTTCCCAAGCCACAGAAGTACTTCCTCCTGATCCAGCTTCACCACTGCCACCACGCAGATCAGAAAGGCTTGCTTCCTTCCACCACTTCTGATCTTGATTCATATACTGACCTTGATGTTATGGATCCGACAAATTTCAGAGATGCACTGAGCATCCCAGATGCTGCAGAGTGGTGTCAAGCAGCAACAGAAGAAATAGAGCACCTCCAAAAGCATCGCACCTGGACTCTAGTGCCCAGATAAGGCTGCATACAAGTCCTTGGATTTGTGAATCTGGTTCACAAATCCGGATTTGGATCCGGATCCAGGGCTGGGTCTCACATGGGGATTCTGGAATCCACTCACGAATCATTGGAGGGAGGGGGCGGGGGCTGATACATTTAGAAGCAATTTCGTTCAGGTTTGATGTCGGACTTTTTAATCTTCGATGTCTGCATTTGGAGGTCACCGGCCAACTGTGGCACTCTCAAGCATGTAGCAAGCATGTGCCAGGTCAGTGACCTGGAACATGCACGAGACATTGGCAGCAGCTGATCTTTTGCACAAGCCATGAGAAAGAATGGCCATCATACACAAATGATTCAGGTCCTCACACATCCGCACGGACGTTGTGACCGTGCAAGCACATGATTTGGAAATATAATAGCACTTCCCGAGCCTAAGGTCAGGCCATAGGGAGGTCCAATGTCAGGCCAGACAATCACAAATCTGAATGCTGGGCTTGAGTTCCAGGCCAGACTTGACAAATGATGTGCCTCACTGCCACTCTCCTGGTAGGGACGTGTTTGCAGATCTTCGGACTGGCAGGAGATAGGGGGGGGGGGGGTGGTGTTCAAACCAGGAGGCTGATTGTTCTCTTGCGTCGGAGCTGACACGTGGCCCAACAATGATGTACCATGGCGGCCACCTCCAGAGCATGGAGCCACTGCACACTAGTCAATCAACTCTGCGAGAAGGTATATACTACTGTAAAAAAAAAAAATCTTCTCGTGGAACACGTCGGCTTTTCACATGAATTCATATGGCAGCAGCAGCTATAGTGGGACATCTGCGTAGATTTGCCTGGATTCGTGAATCCTGCAGGATTTGCGAATCTGAATCCACAGATGGATTTGGACTCACAAGTCCGGATCTGGGGCAGATTTAGTGTGTAGCCTTATGCCCAGACCAGCTGACAACCAAGTGGTCACATGCAAGTGGTTATTCAGATACATGTTTGGAGGTGATGATCTGTTCACGAGATGCAAAGCTCGCCTTGTAGGCAGAGGCTACATTCAACAACTTGGTGAACTGAACCGTCTTCACTCAGATCACTCAGCATACAATAAGATTGATGCACAACCCACCCTTGGATTCATTCTACATGTGGAAGACCTCATTTTATTTTTCAGCTGCTTCCCAGATGTTCTGAAGTTCAAAAGAGAAGTTTCGTGAGTCCTTAAGATGACTAACAGTTTCATGGGTCCCCTACGGTTTGTAGGAGGGGTGGGGGGGGGGGGGG
>SZWC01005987.1:65546-78012 GCA_023375785.1 Penium margaritaceum | reverse complement strand
AGGCTGACACCTACGATGAGGATCAGATTGATGATGACCTGCTTGAGACTGTTTTTTTTTTTTTTTGGTTTCAGGAGCGGATCTATGAGCTACATTAGGGACCACAGCCTGCCACATTAGTATCACCATGCCATGAAGACCACGCACAAAGTTCAACAGGACTTACCTTTGGAGGTGTTCCTCTCAGTCGTGGTCTCCCTATACTATGCCCACCTTCACCATAGCCTTAGGTCGCCCTGCCTGCTGAGGAGCGGCCAATGGATTTTGAGACTCCTCTACCCTGCTATGACAATGACACATACTTCGACTGATGTGAGGTCTTGTCTCACGTGTGGGCTGACCCGGAGGCCATCTGGCCCTTCTAGTGTCGACACTCACCAGGTCCAAACAGCAATGAGAGAGATGTGTGGCTTGCTCTGTGCTATGCCATCGGAGAATGTTGTCGATTTCTGTTCTTTCTTAGCTATGGACCGGGATCTGCGCGGACCCGCGTTGGTACTTTCTACGGAGACCTACATGGACAGTGCGGTTGCGTGAGTTCCAATCCCTCCGTCAGGGTCCCTCAAAGCTTGCAATTGACTGCTGGTGGCATGCCATGCGTATCTACGTACACCTTGGAACTGGTGGCAGGACGCAGATGTGGACACTCAGCATCATCATGATCCAAGTACAACTGAACCATGTGAAGCTCTTCTCTAGCTTCAACTGTGTGCAAGAGCTCACTGCTACGTGTAGCCTCCAGGCAGCACTCTTGTAGAAGAAGTCGTCCAAAGCTACGCAGGCGGATGGGGCCACTACAACAGCAGCAAAGGCTTCCTCATTTTATTAGTAGCATCGGTGACAGAGACCTGTGGGATTGTTCCATTGTAGAGCTGCATTAGCTGCTAGCGCTTTGCACTTAGGGGGGTTGCATTGCTTTTTCATAGCCGAATGGTCCACAAACAGCTTGTTCTACTGTGTTTGTTGCTTGTAATGATGCTTTTGGGGGAGCTCTTTCCGCTAGTGATGAGGATGGGCCTGAAAGAATTGTCTGGCTTGAGAAGTCACAGATTCAAGCTATTTTTTGTTGTTCCCAGTCCTTTGTTGATCGTCTGAAAAAGGCAGAGTGTTTTGTGGCCTGTTGCTTGGTCTCAACGACCAGCCGTAAGGCTTCTGGTGCCTGGATCATCACCTCTGATGCCACCCACCACATGACCTACCGCTGAAGTGACTTTGTGGTTTTCGGTCCAATTGAGTTTGGTTTCTCCATTCACACAAAATCTGCTCAGTCCTTACCAGCCAGGGGGTTTTCGGTTGTGTGATCTAATGGTCCATCTAGTCCCTTGTACATTTCCAATGTGATTTTTGTCTCCGTCCTCAAGCTCAGCCTGCTGTTTGTTCACGCATACACCAAGATGGGTCTTTCTGTCGAGCACTCTTATGACCCTACCATGGTGACTGCCTGTGGCACTTGTTCTATTGTGCTCCGGGATTTAGTTATGGATTATCTACATCGTGTGTCTCGTTGCTCTCCCTCTCTCCCCTCTCCTTCTTCTCCATCGGTGCGTGTGTTTGTAACTTGTGTTCTTTTCCCTAAGCACCAATGCCTGTGACATTGCCGTCTTTGCCATGTGAGCTCGGAAAATGTGCCCAAGCTCATTCACCGATGGTCTTGACATCGTCTCCTTCAAGAATCCATCCAAGAACACTTGCCCCTTCTTTCCTCGGGGTAAGATGCATCACTGCGCTTACACTGAATCCACCTCCCAGAAACTGTGTCCATTGGATTTGGTCCATTCGGACCTTCTTGGTCCCCTCCCAGTTGAGTCACTCTCATCTTGGGGTCGATATTTTTCCACCCTGACTAGCAAATTTACACAAATGCAATGGGTCTAGAGTTGCCTCCACAAGAGCATTACCGCCATGGCGGAATACTTATGGCTGGTGATGATTGAGCACCATACATGTCACACACTCCACATGTTCTACTCATATCGCAATGGTGAGTTTATTGGCAAGATGAACACATGCTTTACCAAGCACATTATTTTTCATCAGCTCTCCACCCAGGTACAGCACAAAAGAACGGTGTGTCTGAGTGGTTGTTCAACACCATGGAGGATGCAGATCGCGCTTTACGGTGTGGTTTCCCTGAGTCCTCTACCTTTGATGACTTCTTGTTTATGATGTGGGTCTAGAACCGCCTGCCGCATGGTCGCATCCGCTATAAATGTTGTGGTTTGGCCATCATGCCAACTTCACATTGCTTGCTTCTGAGTGTCCCTAGCTTGTGTTTAGTATACTGAGGACCAGAAAAGATCCAAGGTCTCACCTTTGGGTTGCAAGTGCGTCCTTCTTGGTAGTTTTCCACAGTCAAAGACATGGCACATTTGGGACTCACCTTGCCATTGTATCGTTGAGTCTCTCTTGTTTAGGATGCTCAACTACCGTGACCTCTTTAGCATTTTGCCACTGGCCGCTGACCATGTTCCCATTTCTGTGGCTTTCCAACGGCTTGGGAGGTCTAAACCTGTGGATCGGTCTGTCCGTGCCCCCACACTTATGGTCTGGTCTCCGGCCGATGACGATCAGGCCTTCTTTGCTATGGGTCAAGTGGCCTTGTCGTTCCCTACCAGTACACCTGATCCTGTGCCCATGTCAGTCAAATTTAGCGGACTTGATCATGTGCCGATGTCAATGCCCTCTCACACACCTGATCCTTTGCCCATGTCACTCCCCTCTAACACACCTCATCCCGTGCCGGTGACAGCCCCATCAGGTACACCTAAACATGTGTCCAGGTCAATCCCCTCTAGCACACCTGATCCCATGAAGGTTGCAGTGCCCTTATGGCAAATGGTCCTATGTCTACGTCTGTTCCTTCATGTATAACCAATGACTCCACCCTCAAAACTGTGTAGACAAAAGTGCATTGGAAATTGAACAGAAGATTGAACACTCATCGTTCACAAAGAATTCTCTATTTCATAAAGATACCTTTATTCTTTTCATGTTTGACAAGGAATTCATATGTGGGCTTTCGTGACATGCATTCATGTTTATGATTGTTGATAAATCTATGGATACATAAATACACTTATTGATACAATGTTTCTAGGTTTTATGAATTTGGGTCAATTAACTACACCTCTGTTCCTCCTGCATGTGAGGCTATGCCTTCCATGCATTTCCTGCAACTGCAATCTCTCCCCTTCCCTGCAAGTCCAAATCTCTAGCGGTTGCGGCCCAGCCATCTCCTTTGTAGCCCAAGGTGAGCAACACAGTATCTGTTTACTCCCGTGAACCCGGTGTTCATCTTCGACCATTGGCCTCTAGGTCTTGGTGAGCGGTTGACTCCACGCCCAGACGTCCCACTCGCATTCTTGAAAATGGTGAGTATGGTACATAGGTCCTTGGTCTAAGTGACCAGGAAGACTACATTGAGGTGCACTCAATGCGCCTTGCGGTTCATGAGCTTGCCTCCCATGAGTACTTGGTCGCTTGGGAATTCGTAGCTTATCTTCTTATGGTTACAACGAGTCCTGAGACATGTGTCTTGCCTAGAGTCCTCCTTTGATGGCACCTAATCCAGGCACATTAATGGAGGCGCTCTTGGATGAGGACGTAGAGTTGTGATGTATTACCTTAGAGGATGAACTCACATCCATCTATGATCACGGTGTCTATCAACTTCTCAACCTCTGGTCTAGGTGGAAGGCCGTACAAGCCAAGAGGGCAATTTGCAGGAGAGGGAAGCTTAACATCGCACAAGGCCCGCTTGGCAACCAAGGAATGTTTAAATTTTGAGAATGTGGATTTCACCAACACCTATGCAAACGTTACTCTATGACCACATCTCACGCCCTGTTTGGGGTCATTTCTCACCACAACTGAGCTACACCACATGGATGTGAACAACGTGTTTTTCCATGGCGCCTTATAGGATGAGATCTACATGATCCAGCCACCTAGCTTTGAGGTTGGTGACAATTTTTGGTGCTTGCGCAAGGCCTTGTACAGCGTCAAGTAGTCAGTCTCGTGCTAGAAGAGGAGACCACTTGTACACTGACTCGAGACAGCTACATGCACAATGATACCGATCTGTCGCATCCTCTTTGAAAAAAACGCAAAGTGCTTCATCGCCATCTTGGTCAATGTTGACGACCTCCTGTTTACGTCTCCTTTGATGGAGGCTGTGAAGGAGGCCAAGGCAGTCCTTTGGCAGCCTAGAGAATGACTAGCCTTAGTCCTTTTGCTCTTTCCCTTGGTTGGAGATCGTGCATCACCATCCGTGGCAGACACTCTTGCTACATCAAGCATGCAACATGTACGTTGTGCAAGAGTGATTCGAAAACATCCTTGGTACAATTCTCACAGCCTCTACCCCCATCACAATTGACCACTAGGATGCCCTGAAGGTAGGTTATCAGTATACTAGAGGAGACGGTTGAGGTCACCCTATCAGCTCTTTTTTGTCCATGGCCATGACCACACGTCTCGACATCGCCTTTGTCGTCAACCTCCTTGCACAGTTCTCGCATTTTTGTGAGGTGCGCGTCGTTCACGTGGCTATGTTAATGCTGCATTATGTGGTCTCTACACTGAATCCCGGACTATGTGTTTGTTTGCAGTGTTCAGTATTAGTGGACAATTAAGCAGATAGTGACTAGGCCTGAAGCTCAAGTGGATGCATTTGGACAGGTCATATTCTTGCATGGTGGCACCACTGTGTCATAGCGCGGGGGCAATCAATACTTCATCGCACGTAACTCATCACAGGGTGAGTATCTTGCACTTGGGACCGGAACTGCTGAGGCGGTGTGGTTACAACACCTGTTTTGTGAGTTCCATTAGTCTGTGCCTTCGATCATTCTACGCTATGAAAGCCACATTGCTCTTTCCATTGCAGAGAAATTTGATGTGTTTCCTGCATGCACAAAGCACATCGCTGTTGAGCTTCACTTTGTGCATAATTTGGTAGAGGGAAAGGTGACCTCTGTCAGCTTAGTATGCACGGACATGCCGTGGACTGACTTCTTGACCAAAGCACTATTACGTAAGACGTTCATGGTGGCGATCCTTTCCATCGGCTGCGTCCATTGCCTACAAGTGGCTGAAAATGGGATGTGCATATGCATGGAATGTAAAGCATCTCGTTGCCCACTCATGTCATTTTTGCATTTGCTGGAGATCTTATTCTGATCACTCAGCCGTGTCCATGCTCGTTCAGATCCCTAATGTGGACCCAGGTGGTACCGAAGCACTACCGGGTGCTAGCCTACCCACCACCAGCTGCCATGCAGCTGCCACGAAATCCGAGAAGCTTGTTGGAACCTTCTGCATTCGTTCTATATTTAGAAGGGTTTTCTCTGTAGACTCGCTTTGCGACCCAATTTACACGATTTGCATTGTACGTCCACCATTTTTTTTGTGGACCCACACATGTGTAGTTTTTTTCTTCCGGCATAAGACTCTGCATCCGTATGTTTAGACGGCTCCACATTCGGTTGCCCGTGCGTAGATTTACGGCCAAAACAATGGTTTGGGCCAGGTTTAAGGAAAGATTGCCCCCTCGCGCTTACGTCACTCACCGTGTGCTACGGCAAGTTTTTTTTTTTCCTTTTTAGATTTCATCTCTCCCTGCACGTTAAAGTTATTGAAGCTTGTGGGACTTTACGCGTCTCCCTAGCCCAGCCCTTGCACCTGCCTTGCATGCTTGTGCGTCAGTTGATGGAAGAGTGTTGCCACGTCAACGATAGCAAGGTTAGGAAGCTGTTTAGTATCTTCTTAGGAACCACATGAGGATCTATGATGGTGTACAACTTCAACCTCTGTTTTCTCACCGCTTCAACGACTAGGGGTATCTAGACTCTCTTTGTCCAAAGTGGGGGCATGGGACCAATCAAACCCAACTTGTTAACCAAAATTCTTCTGTCTCCTTGAATGCACGTTGCACCTATTTCATATACTTTAGGATCGTCTCCCGTATTGGATTTAGACATGAACAAATTGTGCAATAGTCTCCTTGCCCAAAATCTCACCCCATTGTACAAGGCAAGTTTCACCCAGTAGTTGTCCTATGATCATTCGCTTGGCGCTCTATGTGCGGATGACATAACTTCACAACCTATAACTTTCAGAAAATGAAAATTCAGAATAAATAATGTTTTGAAATTTAAATTGCGCTCAGGACTTTCTTTGGACTAAACGGGTCACGTGGGCGTCAATAGTGTGAAAAGAGGGGTACCATTCAACATTGTTTTCTCCTTTGCTCTCATCTTATGAGAGATGAAGGAAAATACACTCTTCCATCTTCTACGAATGGTCTCCGTAATACCTGATCTCCTCTTTGGACCACTCAAACCATGATTACTTGGACACCTCTCTTTCTTCTTTTCTGGTGTGAGCGGTGGACTAACCTACTCCTCACCACTAAATGAAGCTATTTCAATACTGGTTCCAATTGGTCCCATGCCCCCACATTAGACCAAAAATTAACAAAATTCCTCCGCTTAAAAAAAAAAGAGGCGAGAAGCAACGTCCATCCGCATAGCTCGCCGTCGCTCCTCATGCAGTCGCTCCTACGTGAGAGTCGTAACTGAGAAAAAATGCCTGTTTTCAAGACAGAGCAAAAACTCTGTTTTTTTTTTTTTTTCATGACAAGCAAACCCTCATGTTTTTACATGCAAACCGTAATCAACCCACACCTCGAAGTACATTCAAGGTTTTAGGGTTAAGTTTTGGGCAATCTCTTGTTGGGCACTGCGGTAGCGGGGTGCAAAAGGTTTCCTTTCAATGCATGGGGAGTCTCAGACCCCCCATGCAAACCACATCCAAACCATACCCTTGAACAATCACAAAACCCTGGAAAGAGGGGTTTGTGATTATTATATGGCAATTATGAAGTCATAAATATGAATAGGCATGCATGCGACATTGCGGCGACGCAAAATTTCGAAACTACGTTTGGAGGCGAAACCATATTTTCATTAATGTACACACCAGAGGCACAGTTTTTTTAAAATAAAAAGTGGGGGCATATGACCAGTCGAACCTGAAATATTTTAAAATTCATTCAAATAGATTATCGTGCTAACTTCAGCTACCCTTCACAAGATGAATTCAAAATAGGCCCACAGAAAACCGAATGTGATTGAGGATGTTTTAAAAAATCACCTCCCATTCTAGGAACAATGTATTATCTTACAATCTTAAGGTCTACCTCGTGGTAGAAACATCAAAACCCTCACCGCCACCATTACTTCAAGATATACATTGGGCCTGGTTCAACCACCACGGTTCTTTTGTCCTGTGGTACCTCTCCACCTTACCTAGTTACGACAAAGGGCCTAAAAAAAAGCCGGACATGAAGGATCATCAGCGGACAGACTGTTGAACGGCTTGCCCTCGCTGCGACTCGGCGCATCGCTCTATTTGAGGCCACGCGGCATCAAGAGCGTTTTGGCAGTGGGCCGACTGCCTGAGGGCAGCTCGCCGTCCAGAGGTCCACTTGTCATGGTGAGTTTGAGTCCTCGTCTGTACGCACTCGCGTGTGGTCCGCTCTAGTCATCCACTCGTCGTCCCATGGTTCCATGCTGTTCGATGGGCATGGCAGCATGATCGCATGACACCACCAATGATGACGTCGTCACGGCCATCATTCAGATTTTGCGGGTTTAGTTTGATGAGTCGGACCCTCAGAGTTGGGCGTGTCGCAGAGCATGTCAGCGTATGTCAGTGGCCAGCATGACACGTGGATGACAATTTGATGTGTCCAACAAAGCAGGAAGCAGGAGTTTCGAGTCCCCATCCCTGCTGGTGCTGCTGCTGCCCATTCCCGTCGCAAACCGGACGATTCGGAGCACAAAGAACGTCCACTAAATTGGTGAGAGAGAGAGCGTCATCGGCAGCGTTTGCATCTAGATCCTCGCCACCGATCCCGAGAAAATCGGACAGCGCAAATGTCGGACGCACTGCGATGCTTGGCTCTTCCTGTGAAGTGAGTGCTTCAGCAGACGCTGACGTCATGGAACTGCATGCATGACTCATGCAGCATGAGTCGGATCCGACTCCCGAGGTCCTTGACACGCGCATGGGCGGAGTTCCCAGAGCTGGTTGCGAAGTCTCTCCGCATGGGCCGCTGACCACAAATGGTTCGTGGTCAAACGCAGTGATGATGGACGACAATGTTACTCCACCATGATCCATAGTGTGTGCGTTGCGCGGGCCATGACGCAACGCAACCACCACCACCAGCACACTGCGACAACATCCGCTGCAGCATCATCCGCTGCAGCATCATCCGCTGCAGCATCATCCGCTGCAGCATCATCCGCTGCAGCATCATCCGCTGCAGCATCATCCGCTGCAGCATCATCCGCTGCAGCATCATCCGCTGCAGCAACATCCGCTGCAACATCATCCGCTGCAGCATCATCCGCTGCAACATCATCCGCTGCAGCATCATCCGCTGCAACATCATCCGCTGCAGCATCATCCGCTGCACAAGTATGGCAAACGGCGTCGTCAAATCGTCATCCAAACTGCTCTCTGCCTTTCTCCACTGTCGCCACCACTCCACGCTCCCACCGTCGTCGTCGGAGAGCTCTCCCTTCCTCTCCTCTCCTCTCCTCGTCTCGTCTCTACACGTCAGCCGCTGTCGCTCTGCCCCGCTCTTCCTGAATTGCTTTTTCTCGCCGACAGCGTCGCCTTCGCTCTGCCCTCCGTGTCAGCCCCCCCACCCGCGAGTTGGAACCAGCCGTACCGCAGCTGACAACGTTCTCGGCAGTGAAGAGGGGGAGGAGTAGTGGCATCAGTTCAGTTCAGCATCGCAGTTCAGACCACTCACGCTTTCAACATCACTAGAGCGACCTGCATCCAGTAAGAAGAAAGCAGAGCGTACTGTTGAATACCTCTGGTGGTGTCCGGACGAGACTCACTCGGCAACCTCCCTGCGAACATGGAGGCATCCCTTCTTGAAGCTCATCCGTTCGGCTGCTTCTACGACGAAAACAAGCTGCAGGATTTCGAGATCCTCGACACGCTGGGGGAGGGCGGGTGCGGGCGGGTCCTGGCCGCCCTGTGCAAGGCCAGCGGTGAGTACAAGGCCATCAAGGTGGCGGGGGAGGTGGCGGACGTTCGAACCGACAATGCGACGGGGGAGAGGCACGCCGTGCTGCACCTGGGCGTGCTGGGCGCGTTCAACGAGCGCTACGTGGCTTCGTGCACCCGCGGCTGCTCCGGCTTGCTGCAGATTGAGTCGTTCCACATCGACGGCAGCGGCCGCGGAGTGCTCGTCATGCCGCTGTGCAAGGGCGGCGACGCCGCCGGCTTCTTGGACGCCCGCCGCGGCCAGCTGGAGGACGAGTGCAGGCCTCCGGCGAACGGGGGACTGCCCGCGGGCGAGGCACTGGCGCTGTTCTGGCTCATGGCGGACAGCGTCGCCCAGCTGAAGCGTGCGGGGTTCGCGCACGGAGACATCAAACTACAGAACTACTTTTTCGCATCTGCGCCCAGGGAGGACGGGAGCGGCACGGTGAGGTTTGAGAGGGGCGCGGTGAAGCTCGGCGACTTTGGGCTGGCCGCGAGGGCCGTGTCTGCCACGCAGCTGCATGCGGAGGCGACGGAGGGCCCGCTGAGGGATCTGTTTGGCGGATCGCCGGGATGCATGGCGCCGGAGGTGGTGAGGAGGTCGCACGGCGACGGATCTGCTCCCGTGGGCTTTGCCGCCGACGTGTGGGCGCTCGGCGTGTGCCTGTACGAGCTGCTGACCAACTGCAAGCCGTTCGACGAGGGGGACGAGGAGGCGTGGGCGAAGGGGGCGGCGGCGGACGTGGGGGCCAGCATGAGGCGGCACTGGAGGGAGCTTGAGGGCGTGGCAGCCGACGTGCGTGAGCTGCTGAGTGCGATGCTGCGGTCGGATCCGAGCGAGCGGCCGACTGTGGAGGAGGTGCTCGAGCGTGCTTCGGTGGCTGGCCGTGTGGAGGGGCGGGTGGAAGGTGGTGAGGGGAGAGAGTGCTGCGGGTGGGAGGATGAGGATGCGGACATGGCTAGGGAGAGCGATAGGGATGCAGAAGGAGAGGGTGCTGAGGTGGCGGCTGCGGCCGAGGGAGTGGTTGAGGGATCTGGCCGAAGTGCTGTAGCTGACGAGGTTGTTGGGGCAGGGACTTCTTGGAAAAGATTGTCTGTGGAGAAAAAAAAGGCCATTTTAACTCTCGAGGAGGGAGAGGGGGTGGAGGACTGTGGAACGGCTCACAAAGGGGTCGCGGGCGATGGCATGGCTGTGGAAGGGAAGGAGAAGCAGTGGTGGGGGAGTGCAAGGTGCTTGAGGGAGCGCACAGTGGTGCAGGCACTGTGCAGGCAAGTGGTGAAGGCGTCGCGGAAGGCTTTTGGGTATGTGAGGAGAAGCCGTGCACGGGTCGTCGACGAGGCTGGCTGGGCTGCAGCTGCGGCTGGTCATGGCTTCCCCTCCTCCAGCGTCCGGGTGTAGACTGTAGCATCGGAGAGGTTTTGGAATTTTGAAGAGGATTTTCTTTTTTCTGGCTGCGGCCAGTTTCTCTCTGTACATGCGCTAGTGTAGGGTCTGAAAGGATCGTGCATGTCATTTGTTTTCCTGTTATATTTATTTGAATAATTTATCCCAGTTTCTTCGGCTTTCCATCTTCCGTTAAGCTAACTCAAAATGTGCATGCTCCATTGACCAGATGAAGTGGCAACTCGGACGGAGAGAATGTAGGTGATTAAAAGAAACTGGATGCGGGTTCAGTGGCAAGCAATCTGCAGGTAAATTATGTTGACTTGAACCATTCAACTTTGGCTATCACTGCTTCCGCAGGTGGCAAAGCTAGCGTTCGTCAAGGCAGAAGATGGTCGCAGGATGCCCAGAGGGCCATATCCAATGGCTGTCAGTTGGATGGGGTGACTGAACACATGCACCGTTGAAATCCCCGCCTGCAATGAGGAGGTCTCCGGCCCACTGCACCTACGCCTGCATGCCCTGCTTCTGTCTGTCAAACAAAATCTCAAGACTCAGGCTGAGAAATTGAACATTGGGACACATGCATGAGAGCAGACCCACACATCGGGTCGTTCACCCGCATGAGCGCAATGGGACGAAAATGGCCGCAATATCTTTCTGGACTGCTTAGCCAGCCGGACTCCTCAAGATTGCCACAGGGCCACTGGCGTCGACAGCAGCAGGTAGGATTCAATGTGTCAAAAGGGGAAGACCACCGTGGGATGCGTGACACTGTGAACAGGCAGTCAGTTTTTCTTGTGTAAAAGAGTACTCTTGATCTTCTACATTTTACGATCCCATTGTAGTCGGCTGTAAAAGCAGTAGTTGCTTCCTCCCGCTACAGAGTGGAGGAGGAAGGCAGAGGGTACTGAGGATTCCCTTCGCTGACATTAGAAGAGAAAGAATACTTTTTCTTTTTCTTTTTGGTGGGAATAAGGCGGAGGTGTGGGGAAATGTCCCCCCTCCCAGTCCGTTCGTCTGCACTCCACTCCTGTCCAACTGCAACCAACAGACACAGACGCAGCATAGCGCCTGACGCCGCAGCACCGCCACAGCTGACAATAGCAGCCGCAGGGGCAATGGTGCGCTTCTCCTTCCTGCCCCACAGCAGCCCACCACCCTCCAATCTAACTGGCACGAGCAGAAGCACCTACGCCGTGGCACCACCACCACCACCACCACCACCACCAGCAGGAGGGGGACCGGCACGTTTTTTCTTGCTGCGCCACAGCAGGCGGATGGGCGTGCCCTCAAAGTCGACGTTCTGGCGGAGGTGCTTCTCCATATAGCGCCGGTAGTCCTCGTTGAAGAGCTTCGCGTCGTTCACAAAGAAGACAAACGTGGGAGGGTTTGCTGCCGCCTGCGAGCGCAACGGAAGACACGTCACGCAGGTGTGCAGAATCGACCAGAAAGTCGGGTTCAGGTCGGAGGTTGAGCTCCCATCCGCAATCGACAAAGCAGCGTCCATCTCATGTGTGGTTTGCACATGCACATGCACATGCACATGCACATGCACATGCACATGCACATCAACATGCACAAGCGCAAGGCTAAGGGGTGCAGCTGTGTGCAGCTTCATGCAGATCTGCTTGCAGAGACAAGTCCGAATGCGCACGTGGGCATCTCTGTGCAGACAGGTGGCCATGGGCTCCCGACACCAAAACCCGCACACGGGGCAGCACGCATCCACCCACAACCACAAGAACGCACGACAGCGTAAGCATGAGCTTACGCGCCCACACGTGGCGCGAGGGTGTGTGCTCGAGGTGCAAGCACACGCCCACGCGTCCCTGTACCCTTGCACGCACGTGCACACCAGCACACACTCAGATGCCCACACATGCACACACACACTTGGCCACACCAACAAACACACACGCGCGCACGCACACGCACACGCACACGCACACACGCACACACGCACACACGCACACACGCACACACACACACACACACACACACACACACACA
>SZWC01005987.1:0-22331 GCA_023375785.1 Penium margaritaceum | reverse complement strand
GGTCGGCAATCCCCCCCCCCCCTCCCCCGCCCCCACCCCTTGATGTTATCGCGACGTTCGCGATGGACGGCATACCCGATTCCACCATGCTTAAGCAGCGACATGCATCGATGTTTGAGCATGGTGAGAACGGGTGGGCGGATTAGGCTTTTTTTTGCCGGACAGGGGCGGATTAGGCTTATTGTTCTGGTAGAGGGGCGAATGAGGCTTATCCTTCTGGCGGAGGGGAGGATGAGGCTTATCGTTCTGGCAGAGGGGCGGATGGGGCTTATCGTTCCCACGGAGGGGCGGATGGGGCTTATTGTTCCGACGGAGAGGTATATGAGGGTCAAGGGTGACAAAACAGGGGGTAATCGGCATTTTCACCGTTTTGGATAAATGCATAGTTTTTATTACGGCGGGGTAACCATATACCACTTGTTTTGGAGAATAAACCTGATTCCCCCACTACATGAGAACAATAAGCCTCATTCGTCCCAACCGCACAACTATAAGCATGATTCATCCCTACCTCAAACAAATGAGCTAGATTCGCCCCTTCTGGAGGGACTCGATTTCCGAGGCGTGAAAACTTAACAATATACCCCTCTCGTTTGTCGAAAGACAACATGTCGAAGTCGCATGGATGCAGCGTCCACATACTGATCACACCTATTTTTCCCAAAGGGCACAAATGCTCCGGTGCCCATCGTCTCGGTCATTATATCTACAGTGTCCATAGTCGAAAACGAACGGACAGCGGCATCCAGAGTCGAAAACGGAAAGACGGCGCTGTCCATAGTCGAAAACAACATGATAGCCCATGTTTTTTGTCGTACGAGCGAAAACGGAAAAAAAAAGACAATTGTACCCATGCCCTTGAAGTCGGACTTCGTCGACTTCAAGGGCGAAGTGGGCGACGCTGACGCTGGCATTGCAGATGTCAGAAGTAACCCTGTCGCGAGTTTTGCAGGTCACAAGTGCGAACTCCAAAACTCGAGACAGGGTGCGCCGCATCTCGCAACCCCCCCCAAATAACCGACAACCCCCTACTTACACTGGGGGGTTGGGTTTTGTTTTTTTACTTGCCCGGGCATCTGTCGGACCCCGCGGCAGCGGGGCCCGGCAGATTCCCTTCTACCATACGTGTACCGCATATCGCAAACCAACCCAATAACTGACAAACCCCCTTGTTACACTGGGGGGGTTCGGGCTTTATTTTTTACTTGCGAGGGCATCTACCAGGTGTTAGTTTGTCTGCCAAACACATAAATGACCTCTTGACTCCTTCCCTTCACACACACACACACACACACACACACACACACACACACACACACATACACACAAACACACACACACACACACACACACACACACCCCATTTCTGCAGGTGACTCAGCATGACTGAAGCTATGGAGCCATGCATCGCTGGCGTCTGTGCCGGGTGCAAGATCGATGGGCTTGACCATGCTCAGCTCTGTTGGAGCTGATATCTTACTGCTCCAGACATTGGGTGATAAGCCAAATGATGGCTAAGACATGAGAGATACACTGAGAGATGCATGCACCACATACGCTCGTGGTCGATGTGGTTTGTGGTTTCTTGTACCTTGCATGCAATGCTTGATGTCTCGTTGTTGCCCGGGTTGCTGATCCTGCGGGGCCACACACTCAGTCGCTCTGAGGTGTGAGAAACCACGGCGGCCTTTTGGCCGACCGGTTTGGTTTGACCCTGGGTTGGTTACTGGGCCCCACTTCGAAATCTTTGAATGGGTGGCCCAGTCAACCTTGGCTAAGAGACCACTGGCTTCTTACTCTTGCAACCCTTGTTCTCGCTACTCAAGATTGGTGTGTTTCTCACCAATCTCTTGCCCCACCATAGCTGTGACTACTGTGTGAGTTGAGCTACTGTAGTAGTGAGTGCATGTCGGCATTCTGCTGCTGCCTATTGGTATCAGAGCTCGAGGGAGATAACCCTCCACTCAAAGCGATCCATAGTGGACTGTGGTGCGACGCATGCGCAGTTGCACATTCGTGGATGTTCGTGACGCCTCTCCTACCTGCGCCTCCTGTCTCCGCCCAGTAGTTCAGCAGCCTCCGCTCGCAGCTGACTCAGTCCCTCGGAACTAGAACTTTACTACCTCACAGCTCGACGTTGCCCCTGCCATCACACTCTTGCAACGGCCCGCCACACTATCTGTCACTGTAGGTCAGCACTCCTCTGTCCGGCTACTCTCTGCTACGCCTGTCACTTCTCGTCCAGGCCTTCTGCACGTTAGCAGCGCCACTGTGCTACTAGCAGGCGGTCTCACAGAGGTCTTGATTCTAGCACATCTCAGCAGGTGTGCTTTCCTCCGGTCTGCGGTGTCTCGAGCAACTTCGGTGTCCAGTAGGCTTTTGTGCCTTGCACTTTGCTTCTCCCTCTCTCAAGCTACAGTAGCCGCATCTACGGCCTCATCTATCATCCTGCAGCGCTTGTCCTCGTTCTTCCAAGCTTTCAGCGTCTGAGCAGCACCACGGTGCTCCTGACTGTAGTTTCAAGGTTCTGCAACATCGTGACACCGAGGCTTTCTTGCCACGGCTGGTCATCTTTCAGGTGCTTTGCAGTCCCACAGATTCTATGCCCTACTATCTTCTTCTCCCTCGTCTAACCAGCAGCAGTATCATCAGCCGCCTTTGCGGCCTCACTCGCAACCCTGGCTGCACCACTGAACACTGGAACCGTCCCTACTTCTCCAAGGGGGGCTCGTGATCGCTCACGCGTGGATGAACTCATTGACCGCCACGAGGAGGAGGCGGACATTGCAGCGTGGGCACGTCTTCGCCGTCGTTGTGATAGCCCTGGGTACCACCCTGGGGAAGACTACGACCCTATAGAAGACGAGGCGCGTGAAGACGCTGCAGTGTACGCGTCCTACTGCCAGTCGGCCTCGGATAACTCACCGACCATTCAAAATATACCAACTACAGGGCCGCCATGTGAATTGCATCAGCTCTCATCTCCGGTAAGATCTCCCATTTCCCGTAGAACACGTCGGCAAAGTCAGCGCGTTGCTCAAGGTGCAGCAGCTCCAGCTACAGCGGCAGCTCCAACAGAGCAAGCTGAGGCAGCCTCGAGTCGTGCAGTGTCCCCCGCCGCGTCTCAGGCTGCTGCTGCATCACCTGGACCTGATACTCTGACTACTCTGGAAGCAACGCTTGTCTCCTGTGCTGCTGTCACATCTACTTTTGTTGCAACAGCGCGTGCTGCACGTGCACATGCCAGCATTGCTGCTGGCAGAGTTGTTGAGGCCTATGCAGCAGCAGCCTCTGACCAGGGTCCCCTTACAGCTACCGCAGTCAACATTGCCACACAGGTAGCAACAGTAGCTAGTGCACTCGCAGCAGGAGCAGCCTCAATAGCCACTGCTCTCTCTAGCGGCGTCACCTCCATTCAGGTCTCCACTTCCCACGTGTCTTCTGCTTCAGCATCCTCATCGTTTGGTCCTCAGATCTATGTTGCGATTTCAGCAGCAACTGCCTTCTCCACCCTCACAAGAGCTGCACTTGTTGGAGGTGCGTGTCTCATCGTCACCACCTCATCCTCAGTGGAAGGTCTTGCTGCTTCTGCGGCATCTGCATTGCCACCATTGTTTTCCCTACAGCGTTAGCATTGGTGAGCTTCTAGCCCCCTGCTGCTTCGGCTCTGCTCTTGCTCCCTTCCTTCTTCTCCTTTTGTGGCCATGCTCTTTCATTTATAGTGTCGTGCAGCTTCACTCAGCCAGGCTTCACTCTTCCTTATTTCCCACGCCCACGGGGGCAAGGGAAACGCTGCCGAATTTTTCTTGAAGTGATTCTCACTCATCATGCCGGTCGACGATGACCAGTATGCAGCACTACACGAAGAACTGCGCAAAGAGCATGCTTCTCTTCAAGCTGCCCTCACTGCACAACGTGCTGCAGAAGAAAATTTGCACACGGAACAAGGCAATCAGGAAGTTTTTGCCGACCACATTGCTGATCTCGTGCTGAACTGTTTGCAACCTGTACTGCGCACTACACCTATAACGTCACCCGTTGCTGATATTGCTGCTGCATTCTCTACCTCCTCTGCTTCCACTCCCAACACCTCTGGCTCTCTATCCTCCACCTCACTTGCTGCTACGACAATAGCTGGAGCCGCCGTAGCCAAAGCTATTGCACAGCCCGTCCAACGCAATCCTGACTTTGACTCAGTGCCACCGCACTTCACTCCTAACCTCTCTTTTGCTTCATGGGAGGTTCACTTCAACGCCTGGGCACAAGGTGAGCAGCTCTGGGAGTACTACCATGTACCCAACCCCGCTGCTAATCCTCCCTTTGTACCCACTGACTCTGAGTCTACATGGGCTGTGCGTGCTCTCATTCGCGCTGGACCCAATGATCTCACTGATGAGATAGGGTCCTATAACACGGACACTGCTCGCCGCACCCCTGCCAATCCCGTTGGCGCCTACGCTCTTATCAAGCACCGCACAACTGTCATTGGGCATGCCGCACAAAGTGTCCTCATTGTATAGTTCAACACGCTCTCCATGCATGTAGACAAGACTGTGGATGCCTACTGGGCCCGTAGCCTTTGTCTCCTAAAGGATCTTGGCAAAGCGGCCCTTGGCCAACTACCTGCTGTTCTCATCAACGGCCTCAAACCTGAACTCTTCCACATCTTCAGGGAGGTGAAGGCCTTTGAGCTTGAGAGGTTTGCGGCCGAGCCAGTGCCTGCTGACTCTCCACCAAGCATTGGGGCCCTTTGGGAGTTCACCTCCCAACACCTCACTGACTGGTGGAGCACCGTTCAAAACAAACGAATTCACTGTGCTACAGTTGCAGCGGCCACCACTGCACTACCCTCCACATCATCCTCCTCTATCTCCTCCTCTTCTCCCTCCACCTCGGCCACAACTCTTCTCAACCAAAGTGGGAGGGGGGACGGGGGCCGTGGTCATGGTCGGGGCAAGGGCACCGACGGCTCGGGCTCGGGCGGCCAAGGCGGCCGTGGCAAGGGCAAAGGCACTAACAACACCTCCTCTTCACCTTCCACCTCCAGCACTGTCACGTGCTGGAACTGCGGCTCTGTCGGCCATTCTACACCCAAGTTTCTGTCACCACCGGCCAACAATCGCCTCGCCTCTGACATGCGTGAACACTAGGCACGCTCCTCTGGTGGTTCCAGAGGCACCTCTCGCACGAACTCATCCGCCTCTTCCTATGCCCCCTCTGGCAGAGGGGCACCCGTCGCCATTGACGCTTCCGTGTACACCACCATTACATCCTCCCATACCCCTGGGATTGGCCCCCGGGGTATGGTGGGCCCATCTTCTATGGCCCGCCATCTGGTGCCTACTCACCACCCAGTTGGGCGTCTCCATCTTATCGCCCATCCTCTGGGGTGGTCATCACGCCGGATCCTCCTGACGACGAGCGACAGTTGGACGCAGCGCTGTCTCACGCCGTTCATTAGCGCCACCTTTGTGATCAGGGAGGTGAGAGTGAAGGCCTGGGTCAGAGCCTCTTGCGTGTGTCGTTCATAGGGCGTTACGTGGTTGTGCGTCTGGTCATGTTCTTGGTTTTCCACCCCCCAATGTCTCATGGATTAAAGAGTGGCAGTCGGTGCGTTTGCCTCGTTGCCTTGCTGCCTGTGGTCAACGCTTCTCTCGGCACGCAGCCCTCGCTGCAGTGAGTTGTGACCCTTCTACTGTTCGTACGTCAGGTGGCTTCTGGATCTTTGATTCAGGCACCACCCACCACATGACCTCGTCGCGCATGTCCTTTGTCTCCCTTGGTCCTGTTGGCTCTGTTCGCTTTGTCCGCACTGGCTCCGACCAATTGCTCCCAGTCCAAGGGGTTGGTGTTGTAGGCTTCGTTGTCCTAGGAGGGGAACTGTTCTTGCCAGATGTCCTGTACGCTCCATCGCTCGAGCTGAGCATGCTCTCTGTCACGACACTCGCCAACCAGGGCATGGAATTCTCGTCCAGTCACGGTATTGCCTCTGTCTCTCACCGCACGTCTTGTTGCATTCTCTTGCAAGGCACACGCTTTGACCGTCTGTTCCGCGTTCCCACATTCGCACCGTCTCCCACCACCACTGCCCATGTACATGTCGCGCGCTCTCTCTCACCCGCTCATGCATAACTGTTGCATCGCCGCCTGTGCCACATCCATACCGCAGCCATCGACAACATGTCTCGTGTTCTCCCCGCCGATGGCCTTGATGCTGCCACATTCGCGGCTCCATGTCCCCCTGACTGTCTTGACTGTGCCCAGGGAAAAATGCATCAGTCACCATTCAGCACTTCAGGGTCTCGCACTTCTCACCCCCTTGACATATTGCATGCTGATGTCATGGTTCCACTCTCTCATGACTCTCTTGGAGGTGTCGGGCGCTACGTACTTTGTCTCATAGATGGCTTTTCTCGCATGCGATGGGTCTTTGCCCTCAAACAAAAGAGCGACGTTTGCTATAGCCTTGAATCCTAGCTCCCTTAGGCTGAAGTCTCGTGTGGTCATGGTCTTCGTGTCTTTTGCTGTGACCGTGGGGGTGAATTCGTTGATCCCACCTCTCGTTTTCTATCCTCTCGCTGTGTGATTGTCGAAACCACTGCTCCCTACACACCCCAACAAAATGGTGTGTCTGAGCGATGGAACCAGACACTTGCTGATGGATTTTGCACTCTCCTCAGTGCCTCTGACCTTCCATCCCTGTTTTCTTTTGAAGCCATGTCGTACATGACGTGGGTCTGGAACCGTTTCTCACACGGTTCCCTTCCACGCCATGTCACCCCATTCGAACGCTGGTTCGGTCATCGTGCAGACCTCCGCCTCGCTCGCGTCTAGGGTTGTGTCGTTGCCGTTTGGCTCCCCGAGGACCTTCGTGACGGCAAACTTAGCCCTTGTGCTCGCTTGTGCAGCTTTTTCGGGGTCTCAGCCATGTCCAAGGCCTGGCGCTTCTGGGACCCCAATCGTGCCCGTGTTGTTGAGTATCGTGACGCCCTCTTCTTCGAGGACGTCTTTCCTCGCGACCTGTCCCATGTCGCTCCACCCTCTTCCTTGTCCTCGCTCCGTCGGCTTGGGGGGAGTGGCTCTCTTCCAACCTCCGTTCTCACCGACGCTCCTCCCATTGCCCAAGCCCCTTCCTCTTCAGACCCATCTGATATGTCATTCTCTGACACCCCGCTCAGCACCCCGCCTGCATCCTCATCTGACCCTTCCACAGCGTCTTCCCCATCTTCATCCTCGCAGTCCGTGTCGGTGCCTCTCAGCGATTCACCACTGTCTGCTGATGCCGTGGCACAGTCACCTCCCGACACTGTGGCTGAGTTGCCTCCATAGCCCACTGTTCTCCCGTCACCTGTCATCTCTGGTGAGACTGTCACACCACCGGTCACAGATGTGTCCCCAGTCGTATCTGAGCCTTACACTCGTGGGGAGTGGCTGCGTCCACTTCCACAGCACTCAGCCACACGGTCCACTCAGCCCCCTCAACGTCGCTCTAGTGCCCCTCCCACTACAACTGGTTCCACCGCCAGACAAACTGGCCTTGACGCACAGGGCCTCGCGGTGGGAGTGGTTCATCCCAACTCTGTAGTGGGCTATGCACTGGTCGCTCATGAGTTTCACAGTGCTTTGGATGCTTCAGTCGCCGACTATGTTGCTGTACATTTTGCGGCCAGTGGTCTCCCCTTACTTCCTGCTGAGCCCACTACAATACGCCAGGTAAGGGAGGCAACGGATGCAGATCTCTGGGAAAAATCCATGCAAGAGGAGCTCACAACCCTGAATGAGCATGAGGTCTTCGAGCTTGTTGACCTTCCCCCTGGCCGCAAGGCGGTCTCAGCTCGCTGGGTGCTTCGACGCAAGTTGAAACCTGACGGTACTGTCGACAGATACAAGGCACGTCTCACCGCCAAGGGATTCTCCCAGATGCTTGGTGTCGACTTTGACGAGAAATTTGCACCTTTGGGACACTACACCATAGCTAGAGCTCTCTTGAGCTTGGTCGCCCAGCACGACTGGGAGTTGGAACGGATGTGCGAGACCAATGCATTCTTGCATGGACGCCTTGACGAGGAGATCTACATGGTGCAGCCTCCAGGTTTCACGGATGGCACGAACAAGGTATGGCGGCTGCGTAAAGCCCTCTACGGGCTCAAGCAGTCCCCTCGTTGCTAGAACATGGAGATCTCAGCCACCCTTGAGAAGGGTGGCTACCGTCGGAGCACAATTGACCTTGCGCTCTTTTTTAGTGCACCATCACAGGCCTTCGTTGCAGTCTTGGTCTACGTGGATGACCTTCTTATTGCGTCACCCAGTCCCTCTGCAGCTCAATATGTGAAAGACCTTCTGCAGTCCACCTACAAAATCAAGGACTTCGGTCCCGCTCGGGTGTTTTTGGGCATGGAGCTTGAGATGGACTGTCATCGTCGGACACTATACGTCCATCAGGCTGCCTACATTCGCAGCCTGGGGGAGCATTTCTCCTCCATGCTCGTTGACACCCCTACTGCATGAACACCCATGACACCAGCAAGACAGCGTCTCCTGAAGTCACTCGACGTAGCCCAGTTGGAGGAGACTGTCGAGGTCACCGATTACCTCAGTGTGATTGGGTCTCTCTTGTACCTTGCCACCACCACTAGGGCGGAAGTGGCCTTTGCGGTGAACTTCCTTGCTCAGTTTTCCCAGCAACCTCGATAAAAGGACCTCGAGGTTGCATTGCGTGTCGTTCGCTATGCACTGTCTACCGTGCGTGTGGGACTTTGCTACAGGTCACAACCTTTGGTGGTGATTGATGGCTACACTGACCGTGAATGGGCCCACGATGTAGATGCTCGTAGTCACACCGGTTACATCTTCCTCGTGGGTGGAACCGCTATCTCATGGAAAAGTGGTAAGCAAGGTTGTGTTGCAGGTAGCTCCAGTGAGGCTGAGTATATTGCCCTTGGCGCAGGCATGTGTGAGAGTGTTTGGATTTCTTGCTTGCTTCAGCAACCGCGCGTGTCCATCCGTTGCATCACTTTGCGCTGCGACAATCAGAGCACCAAAGCAATTGCTGAGCATGATGGCATGCATCATTCACGCACAAAACACATCAACATTGAGCATCACTTTGTGGGTAAGCGCATTGCCGCAGGAGAGGTCCAGGACGTCTGGGTCGACACACGTCAGCAGCGTGCTGAATTTCTCACCAAAGCTCTGAGTGGGACGTTCAAGGCAGTTGTGCATACAGCTGGCTTGACGTGTGCACGCGATGCCCCTGACTGAGTTGACACCTTTGTCTATCTCTCATACCGTGCTCCTTCGTGTGGTGTGTGGACTATTCGTCTGTGGGTCATGGAGGAGTGTTAGTTTGTCTGCCAAAAACGCAAGTGACCTCTTGACTCCTTCCCTTCACACACACACACACACACACACACCATTTCTGCAGGTGACTGAGCATGAATAAAGCTATGGAGTCGTGCATCGCTGGCGTCTGTGCCGGGTGCAAGATCGATGGGCTCGACCATGCTCAGCTCTGTTGGAGCTGATATCTTACTGCTCCAAACATTGGGTGATAAGCCATATGATGGCTAAAACATGAGAGATATACTGAGAGATGCATACACCACATATGCTCGTGGTTGATGTGGTTTGTGGTTTCTTGTACCTTGCATGCAATACTTGATGTCTCGTTGTTGCCCGGGTTGCTGATCCTGCGGGGCCACACATTCAGTCACTTTGAGGTGTGAGAAACCACGGCGGCCTTTTGGCTGACCGGTTTGGTTCGACCCCGGGGTGGCGACTGGGCCCCACTTCAAACTCTTCGACTGGGTGGCCCAGTCAACCGCCGGCTAAGAGACCACTGGATTCTTACTCTTGAAACCCTCACTCTCGCTACTCAACAAAGAAGCATGTTTCTCACCAATATCTTGCCCCACCATGGCTGTGACTGCTGTGTGAGTTGAGCTAGCGCAGTAGTGAGTGCATGTCGGCATTCTGCCGCTGCCTACACCGGGTGCTGTGGTAGCGGGGCTCGACAAATTCCCTTTCTATTATCACACGTGCGCCGTATCTCGCCACCCTTCCCCCCCAATATAAAAAAAACCCCTAGTTTAACTAGGGGGCTTGGGTCGGATTGTTTCACTTGCTCGGGCACCTGCCGAGCCCCGCGGTAGCGGGGCCCGGCAGATGCCCTTTTGTCCATCACAGCGTGCACTGAATCCTGCAAACTCCCCCCAAACAAACGACAAATCCCCTACTTTACATGGAGGGGTTTGGCAGGGTCATCACGAGCTCGCAGGGAGGTTTCGCTGCAAAAATCCTCCTGCAAACTCGCGACGACCGGCGAAGCTCGAAGTAAAAAAACATGTCAAATGTGATATATACATGAAATATATATCAGCCGTGCCCATTTTTACTTGCATGACAAAAAACATGGGCACCGCTACCATGTTGTTTTTGCCTATGGACAGAGCGGTCTTTCCGTTTTCGACTCTGGACACCGCTGTCAGTTTGTTTTTTACTATGGACACCGCTGCTTTATGTGGCTAAACGATGGGTATATTATTACTCCGTCCTTGCCCAAAATCACAAACTCATTTAGAGAGGGGTTTGTGATTTTTCGAAAGTGGATTGTGAGAAGTTTGCATGGGATTCCATGATGTTTTGCCGAACAAAAGCGTAGATGGTGACCAGGTAGACGTTGCGAGGTAGAACACGATTTAGAATTGGGACACTTGAGCAATTTATAATTATTGGTAAGTGTACTTCGATGACAAGTGTGGAAATGATCAAACATATACATACAAGTGTCAAGTTACGAATGAGACATAGTTGGGGTCGTTGGGTCGATTGTCCAGCGATGCGTGTGGGGTCGCGTCATGAGTGGTCGGATTCGAGAAACTCCGCCAAGAAATTGGGAGGCTTCCAGGGTCGACGGTGAAGACGCGAGATGCATCTTCATACATCCAGATTCATTGCGGTTTGTCGAGAAGTCGACCGAAAGGTCGTATCACTTTGCGAGAGTGGTCAAAGTTTTCACAAGATGCGAGAAGGTTCTTCGTAGGGTGAGGGCAGTTGACCGGATTGCCCTCGACCGTCGGAGTGCATATCGAGGTCTCGCGACGTAGTGGGCTGTTTGTGTAGGAACAGAAATTCCCTCTCGGAAAGATTAGGGACTCATGAACGTCTGGTACGTAACACTTCCCCCGTTTAGCCACGACATCCCGGCGCACATGTAGATGTGGCTCGGTGACGACGGTAATAGTCGTCGATGACCTGATCAACGTCTCTGAGGTTGTCATAGGGTTCCTAGCTGTTACGCTTGGCATCGTAGCCATGCGACTTGACAAGATATTTTGTTGTTTTCCCATGTCTTCGATGGCCGAGGATGTCCTCGATGGCGTAATCTGTGTCCTCATCCACTTGAACGGGAGGAGGGAGGGACATCCCTACCGAGGAAGTTCTCTTCGAGGTCCCGCTAGTGCTTGAGTCCGCTGACATGGAATACTTGACGGACTTGCATAGTGTCGGGGAGTTTGAGTCGCGCAACCACAAATTTTTGCATGTGCTCGATCTGAAATGGTCCCAACCATCGGGTTTTGAGCTTCGAATAGTCGGCTCCACGAAGTTTGATGTTGGTTGAGCTAAGAAGGACGTTGTCACCGGCAATGAAAACATCGTCGCTGTGATGGCTGTCAAATGCTCGTTTCATCGCGCTTGTCTCTTCGCGAGGGTCCGTCGTTTTCCCTCTTAGATGGTGGAGAAGTCTCGGCATTGGACGGCAATCACGGGAATGTTGCTTCGACTGTGTAGTCCTGCTGGTGTGGCGGGAAGTTTGCCATACACCACTTCAAACGGAGTTTTACCAGTCCGGTGGAAACTACAGAATTATATGCAATTTCGTCGGTCAGGAGTTTTTGTGCCCAATCCGTCCCATGAGGTTCGCATAATGTACAGATAAGGTATTTGAGCATCTCATTGGTCTGCTCGGGTTGGCCATCGGTTTGAGGATGAAACGTTGTGGATAGTTGAATTCGATTGTCGTAGCGAGTCATCAGTTCGTGCCAAAAATGGCTGGTGAATCAACCGTCTCTGTCGCTCGTGATGGTTCTTGGTGCGCCGTGTAGTCGCACGATGTTATTGAGAAACAGCCGTGCTTTTCCTTCGGCGGTGACGGTGGTTTTCTTCAGGATAAAATGGGATGTTTTGGAAAACCTTTTGACAACCATGAGGATTGCATCATATCCCTCGGGTGTGACTGGTAATCCTGTGATGAAGTCCATAGAGATGTCAGCCCATGGTTCTGTTAGAGTAGGGAGCGGCTGCAGAAGTCCGGGTCATAAGATTTGCAGAAGTCGGCCACGTCGGATTGCATCTTGTCCCACCACTAGTGTTTCACCAGCTTCTTCAACGTCTTGTCCTCTCCGAAGTGTCCACATGGACCGGTGTCATGACATTCTTTGAGCAGCGTACAGCAAAGTTCATTTTTTGGGTGAACGACTACCTGATGAGTGAATCACCGTCGCTAATAGGGTGCGTCGTACCAGAGTCTTGTCTTGTCGTATCCGCCGTGCTGGTCGTAGCCTCGTGTGAATAACCGCTCGAGATGGAGATCTCGTTGCAGTTGTAACGTCGCTGCCTCAGCCATCAGATCTGGTCGGCGGCTGAGTGTGTCGGCTGGGTTGATTTTGCCTGGCCGGCACTTGATATCTTTGTCGAACCCAGATTCAAGCAACACCATCCATCGGGTTTGACGTCGACCGAGGTTGGGCCGCGTCTACAAAGATTTTAATGCATGGTGGTCGGTGCGTACGATGCATCGACGACACTCCAGGTAACACCGCCATGTCTTAAATGCATGTACGACCGCCAACATTTCTTTCTCGTGTACGGCGTTGTTACGTTCCGGTCCCCGTAGTTTTTGAGACATGTATCCAACCGGTTGCTCGTTGTTGCCATGTTGTTGTAGGAGGACTGCGCCGATGGATTGATCTGAAGCGTTTGTAGTCATGATGTAGTCGACCGTTGGATCGGCTCATCGTAGGGCTGGCGTCGAGGTTAGAGCGTTCCACAAAGCGGTGAACTTTTCTTATTTGCTATCTCCCCACCACCACTCAATTTCTTTTCAAGTGAGGTCGGAGAGAGGCACTGACACTTGAACATAATCCCATAAAAAACACCGGTAGTAATTACAAAAGACCAGGAAAACTTGAACTTGTCGAATGTTGGTCAGCATCGGCCAATCTGTGAGTGATGCCACTTTTCTTCGGATCCATGGTGATCCGTCTGCCGTTGATAACGTGATCCAAAAACTTGATCGAACGGCGACTGAAGTCACACTTTGAGAGTTTTCCAAACCAGAGCTCTCTTTTGAAAACTTAGAGAACTTTTTGAAGATGTCCATCGTGCTCCTCCAGGATGCGGCTGTACACCAGAATGTCGTAGAGGTACACCACAACAAAGTCGTCGAGGTACGGGTGGAAAATGTTGTTCATTGCCACCATGAACATTGCTGGGGCATTCGTAAGTCCGAATGGCATTACCATGAACTCAAAATGCCCGTAGTGAGTTGGGAATACCGTCTTCTCGATGTCAGCATCTGCCATGCAAATGTGGCGATAACCGCTGCGCAAGTTGATTGTGGTGAGTATTCGAGCCCCTCGGAGTTGGTAAAAAATTTTGTCGGCTCGGGGTAGAGGGTAGTGGTTCTTGATTGTAGCATCGTTCAATGCCCGATAGTCCACGCACATCCATATTTCACCATTTTTCTTTTTTACAAACAGTATTGGTGTGAGGTATGGCGATGCGGATGGGCGGATGAACCCCTGACCGAGAATCTCGTCGAGTTGATTTTTCCACACAGTCAGTTCATCATCAATCATCCAATAGGCCCCTTGAACTGTGGGTCGGCTGCTTGGCTTCACTTCGATGTGATGTTCGATGTCTCGTTGAGGTAGTGTGGTTCTCAAGAGTTCGTCGAGGAAGACATCGGAAAACTCTTGGATGAGTGGTGCGAACTCTTCGGGTACCATCACGAACTTTGTTAATATCGATAAGGTTGATGAGGCCCATGAGGATGGTGATTCAGTTGTTGCCACTTCTGCTTCTTCTATTGGCTCAAGATGTATGAGCCATGGACGAGCTCCTCGTCGTATGCCGTATTTGGCTACGTTGAGTGGTATCTCCTTCACAGGTTGTTATTTTTCGGCTACCGCGGCTTCATCTGCTACTTCAACCTATGCTGCTTCAGCTGTCGTTTTCCATCCCACATGTAGCAGTTGTCGCTTGGCACTGTTAATCTCCATGTAGACGTCGCCACTGTTCCAGTTCAATCTACGAATTTTGTTGGTCTAGGAATCCGCGTTCGAGAATGATTTTGTGATCACACATTCGACAGGACATCCAGACCGTTACATCCTGTGGATCTCCCACCTGTAGTCATAATGGTTTTTAGAATCTCTGCATTTGCAGTCTCCCGTCAATGGTCTTTCTTTCAAACATCCCTGGTTCGGTCTACAAACCCAGCTTGCAGACCATGTTGTTGCTTACGAAACTATGAGAAGCTCCTTCATTCAGCAGTGCCGGCACCGTTGTGCGAATCTTACATCCTCGAGGTTGCACCTTTAGCAGTATCACCGGTTGGTCATCCTTGTACCCCTCTTTGAACTTTGCGATCTCATAAACCCTCTGCGGTGTCATAGACCATTCATATGGGCAATCTTTTGGCGCAAATCGTTCCTCACTGACAAGAGTCGTGCCATTTACTCCTGTCCTTTGCCATTTCCCGACTCGTTTTTCCATGACTTCCCCCCGTTTTGGCCTGCTGTTTGCTCCGACGGTTATGAGCGATGTTTCCAACTTTGCCGCAGTTGTAACAAACATGCGTATCTCTCTGGTCGACGGAGTCTACTTCCATCGGAGTCGCGGAATCCCCCGACTGGTTTTTTTTTTTCGTTTCCACGATGATTGTGGTTAGGAGGTCGCCAGCCGTAGGAATCCTAGATCTGAGTGTTGTAGTCGGCATTGCCGATCCTTTCTACTACCATGATCATACACAGCAAGGTGTTTTGGATGCCAAAAATGGCAAGTGCTCGCCGGATGTCCCGTTTGAGGCCGTTGTTGAAGTGAAAACAGAGCTCGTCAGGAGCAATGTGTGCACCAGTGATGATCTGGCAGAATCTCTACATGTACTCTACCACGCTGAACCGCTGACGGAGACGTTGGAGCTTGTACCATGCGGCAAACTTCTCGTTCAGTCGTCAAAATCATACCAGCATCGCGCGCGGGAATTCGTTCCAGTTGGTTGGTGGCATCAGCGCGTCTTGCCATTGTGTGTTCATCTGCTCCAAGGGTAGAACACCTGCGGTTGGTCGTATGAAATGGGTGCCGATGGCCGTTAATGAAACCCCGCCGGTCTCCTGCTGCCGTTGGATGGTCTTTAGATCTGAACACCAATTTAGCTCTGTGCCACACAAAAGCACGGTTGCGAGGTCAATCTTTTTTTGTTTGTCGTTGACCCCAGCAGCGGTGAAGTACACCTTCAAAATCGTCAGCCACATCCGAAACACTGGTCCCTTATAATTTTCAGGATCGAACGGTTCTGGTGGGGCCGGATGAATTTTGGGTTTGCTTAAGAGTTGGGTATTTCTCTCGGTGAGCACCACCTCTCGTGCGCTTGCGTTGCGAAGAGCCTCAATCGCGATGTTGAGTTGTTGGAGCAGATTGCTGTTGATCTCCTTGAGCGTGGAGATATAGTTTGCCAGTTCCTCGTTGATTTGCACCTGTCGTCCATTGCCACCTGTCATTCCTATTGCCGTTGTGAGGCTATCGGCAAGGGCGGCTGGTTTACCGCCGTTGGATTCGCGTCCGGATTGGTTGTTGGAGCCGTAGGGGTCGATCCAGTTGCTGCATAGCCTGCCACGACAGTGTTAACTGCCGCTTCAGGATTTGTGTGCATGGGCATGTTCTGCTCCTCCATTGCCGAAGTTGTCGCCAAAGACCCGCTGCTGGTTGTCGGTTGCGCTCGCTCGCATCACGTCACAGTCGCAAAGTTTGCAAAGTCTTGACGTGCAAGATGCGGTGACGGCTTGTGCAAGGTGGTCCTCCGGATGGGTAAAGTAGTCTGATCCCTCTCTAGCACGGCTCCGTTCTGATACCAAGTATTATGCCAAATGGAGCGTAGATGGTGAACAGGTAGAAGTTGCAAGGCAGAACACGATTTAGAATTTGGGACAATTGAGCAATTTTTAGTTAGCGATAGGTGTACTTCGATGACAAGTGTCGAAATGATCGAACATAAATATTCAAGTGTTGAGATATGAATGAGACATAGTTGGGCTCGTTGTCGAGCGGCGCGTGTGAGGTCATGTTGTGAGTGTTTGGATTTGAGAACTGCACCGAGAAATCGGGGGGCTTTGAGGGTCGACGGTGAAGATGCAAGATGCATCTTTAGAAGTCCAGATTCATCTCGGTGCATCGAGAAGTCGACCAAAAGGTCATGCCACTTCTGTCGTGGATTTGCGAGAGTGCTCAAAGTTATCAGAAGATGCGAGAAGGTTCGACGGAGGGTGAGGGCAGTTGGCCGGATTGCCCTCGAATGTCAGAGTGAACATCGAGGTTTTACGGCACGGTGGGCTGTCTGTGTGGATTTCCCTCTCAGAAAGATTAGGGACTCGTGTACGTCTTGTACGTAACACAAGACTCTCCATGCGTTGAAAGGGAACTTGCTGGGCCCCGGTACCGCGGGGCCCAGCAGGTGCCTATGCAAAAATAAATACCTAAAACTCTTTATGTAATTAGGGTGTGGGGTTTGTATGGCTTGTATATCAAACATGGATAGAAAGTGTTCGAAATGAGAACAATGACAAATGGGGAATTTTCCACTCCCCAATGTTCAAGCGCCATGGATTCCAGCCAACGAGTGTTGGCCGGAAGCACCCGCACTCGAAGTCCCCCTCTTCCACCCGTCCCTGCAGTCCCCTTGCCACTCGCTTGATCGCAATCCTCAATCGGAAGGGCCTCGATCGGCAGGCGGGTGGGTGGGCTGGTGGGCTACGGGGGAGGGGGGATTCCCATTGGTTGACGAAGTGCCGACCGGTATTCTTGTCCAGCAAATACCACCCCCTCCCACCCCTCAATGCTACCGCGACCCTCCATCATGACAACCACGATGGAGGGTTGCGATCTAGTACCGCATGCCCGATTTCACCCTGCTCGAGCAGCGACCTGCATCCCTGCTCGAGCATGGTGAACACCGGTGGGCGAATGGGGCTTTTTGTTCCGACGGAGGGGTGAATGAAGCTTATTATTCCAACAGGGGAGCAAATGGGGCTTATTGTTCCAAAAAGGGGTATGTGAGGGTCACGGGTGACAAAACAGGGGGGAATTGACATTTTCACCATTTGTAATAAGTACAAAATTTACTTCGATGACAAGTGTCGAGTGACTCGAGTATCTATACACAATGCCAAGAATGAGAATGGGGCATATGAAGTCAGGGGGGTTCAAGAATATGTAGGAGCGTCTTTGTAAAAGCCTGAGGTCGTTGAGAACTTGTCCAAAAAATTTCGAAACATCAATGTAGTGTGCGATACTTCTGTTGACCTTTCGAGAAGGAGGTCAAAATTGAGGAACCCATGTACGTCACTATTACGTCCGTTACGTACACGATTCCCTAAACTCCACGAGAATGCATTTCTGTCCTTACATTCATGGCCCTCCCTGCGACCAATTCAAGATGTTTACGCCATCCGGTTGAGGGCATTTTGGCCAACTGCCCTGTCCTCCAGTGTTCCCCTCCAGAAGTTTCTGGCAACTTTGACCATCTTCCAGAATGGTCAACAGAAACGCCTTAATATTCGTTTGACTTCTTGATGGTGCTAGTTTTTTTTAAATAAACACCTTAATATTCTTGAAGCCCCTTGACTTCTCGGCGCAACTTCTCGAATTAATCACTTACAGCGCGACCTTGCACACATCGCTATGCTCAAGCGCCGAGGACCCAAAATATGCCTCATTCTCATTCTCGGCATCGTATATATGTGCTTGACTCACTTGACACTTGTCAGCGAAGTACACTTACTGCCTAATAAAAATGATTCATTTGGCCTCAAGCCTCAAATTGTCTTTTGTCTTGCACATCATCCCTGTGAACCACCTATGTTCCGCTCAGCGTAATACTTAGCATCATAGCACAGCCGCGCTGAACGGGTGACCGACACATTAACTAGCTGGCAACAACCTTGTACAAGTCCTCAGCGAATCTCCACCATCGAGGAGATCGCAGACTTCACAACGACGAAGGTGAATAGAGCAAGCGCACCCGGCGATGAGAGGAAGCGCCGACGAGTACTTTGGCGATGGTGGAACAGCAGCACGCAAACAACGATGCTCTCCAAGTGAACCAGGCGGTGGTGGCAACTTTCGCGACGAATGGCATAGAACCAACAAACCCGACGGCCAACCCTGTGACGGATCCTTCAGGCTCGGCGAACCCTTCGTCCCGCCGCAACCCGTTTGGACCACACCTGGCACAATGGGAGGCACTGACCAACAAGCGCAAATCAACAAAAACGTGAACCAGAAGTTTGCAGGACTCCAGAGCCTCAACACCCATCTGCTCCAAAAGCTCAATGCGGTGATAGTTGAGCTTTGAAGTCCTCATGCGCACAAATCAGTACTCACCGAGAGAAGTTTGCAACTCTCGAGTGAACCGCATATTTGACCGGCAGTTCCTGAGCCGTTCAATCCAGCAAACTCTAGGGGACTGACGGTCATGATGTAGCTAAGTTTGTAGGTTTACTTCACGGCTACTGGGGTCAGCAAGGACAAAAGGCAAATGGACTGACAGACTAGGTACCCACCATGTCAAAGTTTTAAGCTAGCGTGCCCGCACCTGCTCATCTTGGAATGGCATGCCCACACCACTTTAAATTTGGCATCGCGTATCCAGTTTCGGGAAAAACAAAGACGGCATATCCAAGTCTGGCATTCAAGGAATGGTATACCACAAGGTGAGACTTTTACAACAACATACCTATACAAAACAGGAGTATTATTCGCACTCAGCTGAACACGACCCTGCTACAGAACACCGATGACAAGTATGCATCATTGTTTCATACTCGTACAAAACACGAATACCCCCTTCAAAATGATAGCAAAATGGTACACCACAAAAATTTAAACAACATCATTACATAATTGAGTATGTTAGAATTCGACGATGCCTGTCCAAGATCCCAACATTTACAATTCTCTATAAAGATGACGTCACGATTCCCGAATACACCGTACATGATTTGATAAATGTAAACCAAAAATGAAAATTATACATGGCATATCCACTGATAAAAAAAGGAATGGCATGCCAGTAAGCTGTTGCTAGTTTTTTATGTCCGGGTACAACGTGAGCGGACATGATATTCATTGATATCCCGTTTCAAAGTTTCAACATGTGGGCCCGCCAGCTTAATAATGTGCACGGTGCGGATATGTGAGCTATTTAACCCAAAGAAATTCGACCTCGCGGCCTTGTTTTTGCGAGGCACAGCTCTGATTTGGTGTCCGATCTAAGTGCCATCCAACGGTAGCAGGAGACCAGCAAAGCTGGATCAATGGCTCTCACGACCGCTCTCACATCGTCAACCGCAGGCGTACAACCTCTCGAGAAGATAAATCCGACATGACACGACTCTCTCATGCCATCCAAGACATGGAGCAACTTTGTGCACCTGACACTTGCTCACTTTGGAAAGTTGAATGAGAAATCTGACGCATAGCATAGACTCCAACGTCTGTGTCAACTGTCCAGGATGGTGGAGTATACATGGCTTTTCTGCGAGATCATCACCGACAGTGACCTCGGCCCCGATCAAATGTGTTTGTGCTACAATAACGCCCTCAAAAGAGATAATCACAGAGCAATCGCTATATTCGTGATCCAAGACGACCTCCCGCAAATGATTGCAACAGCCGATTACATTGAAATCACCGACTACAACGCTCGGGTGTAGGAATCCAACGGTTGCGACCCCAAAACCACAACCCTTATTGTGGTGGAGGAAAGTCCCAGTCAGAAAAAACCTTATCCTTAATGGAGATTGACGCTGTCAATGAACGCATTCAATGGCTCTGTTGGACGTTCGGAAAACGGGGCCATGTCTTGCGCGACTGCCGAAAGCAGCAACAACAAGCGGAATAGGGAGAGGGAAGTCGCAGAAAAAGAGTAAGGAGTCCGGAAACGCCAAAGGGCAGGAGTAGACGGGGAGAGTCCTCTCCGGTCAGAAAATTTGACGCCGACCGATCACCCATCTGAGCGGTTCACATCACGGCAGACGAGGGTTCTTGAGATTGCTAAGTTCAACGAGGGGTATGAGGACAACCAACCATTGATACTACCACTTTTACGAATGTAAAATTTGCATAATGGTCTCAACATTACTAGATGGATGAGTTTCTCACAGTTTTGTGAGCAACGACATAGTTTAGAAGTTGAATTTGCAAAACGAACAAGGGATGTTTGAAGGAAAAATCTTCGACAGGAAAGTACAGATCCAATGACTTTGAGAACCACTCCTGTACGCCTTTTGCGTACTCTTGTAGCCGAGGAACAAGCATGGATTTACCCACGGTTCTAGCTTGCTGTCGTGTTGCTGCGTCGCTTGCACCATCACGTGCGCCTTGCACCTGAACACCTTCAAGTTTGACATGTTTGGCTTGCACCCGCCCCCAACCTCCTACAGCGTCTTCCAGCTGCCCATACCCTTCACCACCGTCGTTGGGATGAGGTTGATGGTGTAGCTTGCTGTACGCACAGCCTCCAACCAGAACCCTCGCGGTAACCCCTCATCCACAAGCATGGACCGTACCATGTTTAGCAACGTCTGGTTTGCCCTCTTTGCCACTCCATTTGACTATGTTGAGTATGGCCTAGTGGGTCCCCACTTCAAGCCCTGCTGCTTCATCCACCCTCAGTAGCCCACTTACTCTCCACCATTGTCGCTGCGTTGCGCTCTGACCTTCCGGCCAGTTTGCCTCTCCATTGCTGCGACATACTCCTTCAGCCGGTCCATGACCTTGCTTTTTTGCTTCATGAAGTAAACAGAGCTTCCTACTGCAGCCATCAATAAAAGTGATGACATATCTCAAGCCACTATTTGACGTTGTTTTGAATGTTCTACACACGTCGTTGTTCACGACCTCCAGCAGGTCCTCTACGTAAGCCGCATTCTCGTTGAATGGCTTGCACCGCACCTTGCCCAAAATGCAAGACACGTGTTTTTTGTGCGCCGCTGCATCTGCTGTTGCATTTGCTACACCTTCGATGATGAGGCCACAGACTACTTTGCACTTCTCCATCTCCTTAACTATTTTGGATGCCAAATACCCCAACCGTTGGTGCCAGAGCTCCAGATCAACGCTTCCTCCACGCGCTCTTGCGAGTCTGTTGTGTCCAATGCTGCGGGGGTCACCTTGGTCTCCACGATGTAGAGACAATCCTCAAGCTTTGCCTCTACCAGGACCTTACCACCACCGTCATTGTCCACCATTACGCCTTTATTGTACCTCATACCGCTTATCCGTCAAGCGGCTGAAACTTAATATGTCAGCAAGGCCGGGGACGTTCCGCACGTTATGAATTATGTACATCGACTTCTTATCATCGACCACGACTTCCACCTCCACGTCACCTTGGCCGACCATCGGCTCCATTTTGTTGTTTGCGACCACCATTGAGTTGGAGGACTTCTCGTAGTTGACGAACCCCAACTTATCGACTTGGGTGTGCTCCTCGGCCCCGGAATCCAGGAACCACCTGCTGGCCTTCTTGAGAAAGTGGTTCTTGCTGTCGTGGAGGAGCGACATGCCTTTGGTGGACTTGCCGCTGACCTTTGCATCCTCTGGGCACTCATGGGCCCAGTCTTCCTCCTTGTCGTAGTTCTCGCACACAACTTTCTTGGCGCCCTTCTTGCCGCCGCCCTTCTCGCAACTTCCTTTATCCCCGCTTCCACCACCACGTTTATTGGTGACAAGGGCCGATGAGGAAGACACATCCTCCCCGCAGCTCCGGCTTTGTACCTCGTTGCAGATGTACTCCAAGACCGCATCATAGGTGGGCTTGTCCTCCGGCCACCCCCCGAAGATGGTGATGAGTCATATATGTCCAATGGTGGACAGATCACACACTCAATTTCTAGTGCACTTTCCTAGTGTGCTCGAACACCATGCACTAACACCATGCACTAAAAACCTGGTGCACTTGAACTATGCACAGTAAGATTCTCCTCTCTCTCTCTCTCTCTCTCTCTCTCTCTCTCTCTCTCTCTCTCTCTCTCTCTCTCTCTCTCTCTCTC